>CAVNYN010228797.1:0-60279 GCA_963692815.1 Nyctanthes arbor-tristis | reverse complement strand
AGGCTATCACTAACAAACATGCTAGTTCTTGGTGGGTAGCCATAAAAGATGAAATGTCATCTTTGCAGAAAAATAAAACGTGGGTTCTGGTTCATGAACCTGCACACCAATCTATACTAGATTGTAGGTAGATTTATAAGGTAAAAGAAGGAGACACTGGTCCAGGTTCTATGAAATTTAAGGCCAGGCTTGTGGCTAAGGGTTTTACCCAAACATATGGTGTTCATTATACTGAAATTTTCTCTCCTGTTGTGAAATTTGTTACATTGAGAGTTATGTTTTCTTTAGTTGCTCAATTTAACTGGGAAATGGAACAACTTGATGTAAAAACTGCTTTTTTGCATGGTGAGTTATATGAGAAAATTTATATGTTTCAATCCCCTGGTTTTGTGGATAAAACTATGCCTAGTCACATGTGCCTTCCATATAAATCCTTGTATGGTTTAAAACAGTCACAAGGTAATGGAATAAGAAATTTGATTCTTTTATGACTGCTTTAAAATTCAAAAGATGTAGTTATGATCACTGGTTGTATTTTTAGTTTGAATCTGAAAGCGTACCTATTTTCTTGCTTATATATGTAGATGACATGTTAGTCATTAGTTCATCTATTGTCGCTGTGAATAAGCTGAAAAAGGACTTAAATTCGAACTTTGATATGAAATACCTTGGTGTTGCTAAGAAATTCTGGGTATGAATATACTCAAAAACAGATCTGAAAGGAAATTGTTTTTAAATCAGAAAACCTATATTGAAAAGATTCTTAAGATATTTGCAATTTTGGATGCTAAATCTGTCAATGTGCCTTTAGCTGCTCATTATGTGTTAAGTAAAGACACTATATGAACAGGGTTCCTTACTCTAATGCTATTGGTTCAGTCATGTATCTTATGGTTTGCACAAGGCCTGATATTGCTTTTGCAGTAAGCTCTTTAAGTAGATACATGTCCATTCCTGGTTTAAAACACTGGGAATCTCTTAAGTGGTTGTTGAGATATTTAAAAGGAACTGTTGATGTTGGTTTATTGTTTTGTCAAAACAAATATGGTGTTAAGTTGAAGGGGTAAGTTGATGCTAACTATGCTGGGGATAAAGATAGTAGAAAATCTGTTACATCATATGTGTTTACCTTGTGTGGTGGGTGTATTAGTTGGAGGTCTCAATTGCAGCATATTGTTGCCTTCTTAACTACAGAATCTAAATATATAGCTGTAACAAAAACTATAATAGAAGCCCCATGGCTTAAAGGGTTGCTTGATGAAATTAGCTTCCTGCAAGGGAGTGTGGCCGTATATTCTGATAGCTAATCGGCTATACGACTTTGCAAGAATCCTGTATTTCATGACAGGACTAAACACATTGATGTGAGACTTCACTTTATCAGGGACTTGGTGGCTTCTGGTAAAGCATCTCTGGAGAAAATCCCTACTCAACTTAATCCTTCTAATTTGGGTGCTAAACCACTTCCGGTTAATAAGCTCAAGTCATGTCTAGCTTTGCAAAACATTGACTCAGGTTAAAAATATCTCTTACTCTGGTTATATATATATATATATACTGTTTTTGCCTTTTTTTCCTTTTGGTGTGTGTTTTGGTTAGTGTGTCTAACTAATTGTTGTTTTTCTACAGGTTTCTTTTTGAGGCGAGGCAGCTAGAAACAGATCTATTCCCAAGCTGAGTAGTCACCATTAGGAGTCGAGTTTGGCCCATCTACCGCCTTCTCATATCTGAGCCGTTGATTCGCAAATGTAAATCCTCTCCATTGGTCTTTGCATATATATTTACTCTCTACGCGTTTTAGGGTTATCACTTTTACGAGTCCGAGTTTGTAAACTGCGTTCTTTCTCTCTCTCAAATTAGGATTCTTCGCGAGGGGTCTCTAGGCAATCTCTAGGTGATTAGCTTAGTGTTTGTAGTTGATCTGAGTGATTAACTTGTAGATCGAGTCTCTGATTTGTAAGCAGTGACTGGGTGTCTTCGATTTGGTTGTATAGGCGGTAGGGTCTTGTGTGTTTTCCCGTCCGTGTGTGGTAATGTTGTGTTGGCTGGTTGATTGCTTGGTGAGGAGGCCGGATCTACCTCTGGTACAGCCTCAATGAGCGTATTTGGGGAAACCCTAAAAAGGTTTCTTGAGTTCGCTTGGGGTCCTTTGGGACAATCCCTCGCAATTCTTGGTGTTCTTGTTATTTTTCTGTTCTGCAATTTTTTGTCTTTTGTGATTTATTGACAAACAAGCCGTGATCCGATTTCCCTTGTAGAGTTCAATGTCATAATTTAGATAAAATACTTATTTTCATATATTAAGCTAACTATAAAATAAACTACTTATTTATCTCGGAGTCTCTTGAGGTCGCTATGTATGTGCATTCACAATGAGGGATTTTCGGCTCTAATAGCAACTCACTTGTCACGACTTTTCTCTTGAGGTTTATTGCAATTTAATTTATAAATTTAAGTTGTTTTTTTCTCTAAATAACTTAAGTCTCAATATTCACTTCAGCAAGGTCTTAAGACGGTTGGATATCATTTTAATATTGCTTAAAGTTTTTAGTCTTGTCCATTTATTTCCTTAAGTGCCATTCATGATTAACAGTTTCCACTATTACAAATCTTGATGACTTATCCGAAGTCCAAATTGAATAATTAAACTAAAAGTGTATTATTAGGAAATACTCATTTATATTGATAGTGGCAATCATCTAAAAAAAAAAAAAACAACCATACATCTTGTATACATGGCAACAAATCATCCTTAGTTGAGTCCTTCAATTTATACTAAATCTCTCAATCTTTATTGAGTGGCTTAACTTTCAATGACATCAATTACAAGAACAATTTCATTAATCACCTTTTCCACCATTGGAGTTAAGTTGTGTAAGTCATGTATTAATACAAGATCATAGGAATAAATTATGAAGTGTCAAGGCCTCATTAATTGAAGGGTCAGGACCAACTTCATGAAACATTACAAGCTTGGAACATGGTCTTCACACTTTGTGCTCAATACCCCCACCTAAAAAACAGAATACATAAGATGTATAGTGTCAGGCACAGAAACTTCTAGGTCTCAACGCTTTGTTTAGAACAAAAAGGCATATTTGTTAGCATGTTTCTCCTTCTGATTTTTTCGTCCATCCATCATCTCAACAAATCATAAACATCATATAACTTCATATTAAATAGATAACCATTATACTTGGTACACGGTATCTTCCAAAAAAAAAAAGAAAGAAAAAATACTTGTTACGTGGTAGAGATACGGATGAGGGTCACAAAATACCCTTCTTCCACCTTTCCATCATCATCTAGTATGATGTTTCTTTATAATAATATAAAGTTCCATTCATAATACTACGAAAAATTATAGGGGGACATGAAAAGGGGACATTATTAGGTGACATTCTTATGTGGCACACTTGTATTAGATGATGAAAGAGTAGCCATGTAATCATCACCCAATGAATGTGTGTCACATGGGAATGTCACCTAATAATGTCCCATTTTCATGTCCCCCTAGAATTGCTCTAATACTACCATCTACTACTATCACTTAGTTAGCAGATCAACTTACTTACATAGCCATAATTAATTTATTTAGAAGCTCCACTTATTCGTTTGATACTCCTTGGTGTACATCAAAATGTTCGATCTTGACAAACGTAGCAATATAGTGATTGAAGCCCAGGTAGTCTTTATATACTCCCCACCAATTCATCTCATGAATGTAGATGAAATGACCACCCTCTAGTGAAACGACCCAAAAGCTTTGCTTAAGTTCGTAGATTCTTCTCCCCAACACCTACCATGGAGATAGGAAATGGTGAATACACAAATATTTAGTGAGTAGCAAGTTTTAAAACAAGTCTTTGAATGAAACACTTCATAAAATTTTGAGCCACGTTATATACGATGGAAATTACCTATTAAGCTCATCATGTAACTTATCATTCATAGCATTATCATAGAGGATCATCCGATCGGATTAACTTGTATCATAAATCATAATCCTTCATCTTAATCATAGTGACACTGTATATAATACTCGCCGGTGTCATGGATTATATGTAAATTGATCCCAAAGCATAGCTAGCTTTCATCATAATCCTAGTGAGATAAATCCGCATATGTAATATAATTTTTCTTCATTCAGGAAAGTATATAGCATAAAACATAAAATTTTATGAAAAGTTCTTGAAAAAGTTAGATATTGCTCGCTGGTATTATGCTCACGCGATCAAAATTTCACTTACATTCACAAATATTTAAACAATAAATAAACTTGTATTCTGTCTATCCAAGTGTTGAGACTAGAATTGCATGAGGTCTCAAAGCCAGATTATTTAGTGGTTTATTCTAGCGAATTTTAGTGATTTCTTTCAAATTTTCAAAGCATAACAAGCCAGTTTCACCTACGATCCTACTGTTCTAAGGGAGAATATCATTAATAGAAAAAGTCCGAAGTCTTATCTCCTTCAGATAGTATTTTCCAAGTCTCTCCTTTTTGCTCCTTCTTTACTTGTCCCTTTCACTTACTTACTTTTTGGGTAGGTTACTTTCTAGTTAGTGCAGGTGTATTTATTAGAGGATAAGGGTGGTTTTTTTTTCCATGGTTTTGCTCATTTCCAATGCTATAATAAGTTGGGTGGTTTAGGGTTTCTTGTCCTTGCATTTCCAAGACATGTGAACTCAATGGGGTGGCATTCTTGAATTGGACAATAAAGGAGGCTATGCTCTTAAGCAAATAAATACCTAGGGTTAGGTAATCATTGAGTTCACTGAATCTAGTTTTCCCATGCAATTAATTAATTTGGAATCCAACTTTAAATCCATTAACACCCAAAGAAGATATATTTCATGTGGACTTTTTTGCACAATGATTTGAGGACAATAAAATAAATGTTTTGATAGAGCATAAGTTTTTTTCTTATGGTATCCATATAAAAGTCTAACTTTGAGATAATAATCATTTTCAGATTCTCGTCCAAGATATTTGGAAATTGGACTCAAATATCGCCTCTCAAACTGTGTTGTTTTCTAGGAACTAGGTAGGCCTTGAGCACTAATGTCTTGGACTATCAAGACCTGAGGCTTATACCAAAATTTTCTTATGTCCTTTCTTTCTCTTTTCTTTTGTTTTCATTTAGTTCTTTCCAAAGATCATTTATGTCATTGTACCATGTCATAAAATAAGGTCGGGTCGTTACTATATTAAGCTACTTGGAGAAGAGTTATGCATAATAGGGCCTTAGCTTAAAGGCCCTGAGCTTCCAAAAAGTTTAAATTTTTAATAGATCCTTATTGAAAAAGAGTTTATTGTAAACCAGTGAACCGTATTCTAGTTGGCTGGTTTACAGTCGAGTTTGTGGTCTTTCCCAGTTTGCATTTCAGTTTCGAAAATAGAGTTTTTAGCACAGTGATATTAAGTCAAACCAAGTCAGCTCAACTCGACCAAAACATATTCCAGTTAGGCCAAAGGATCAAGTTTGGCTCATTCATTAGCCTTTTTTTCCAATTCTTTTTACACGCATGCTCCAGCTATTTGGAAACATCAAAAACAAGAGTATGAGATTCTAAAAAAAGAAAAAAGATTTAGACAAGTTGACGTCAAAAAGGCTGATGATTTCATAAACTAAAAATAACAGAATATCTTGTTGTGATATTTTTCTAGTTTCATACAATGATGGTTATGTTTGAGATTTTTCTAAATTAAATTGTAATATGTGTCTTTTTTTAAATCAAATTTGATATTCTAAAAAATAAGATTAGCCATCGAACCAGAAAAGACGAAAGGTGAAGGGTTGGAAAAGTTAAATTGACTTGAATGAAGGTCAAAATGATTTTAATTAAATAATTGCAAAAAAAAATAATTTTTACCTAAAATAATGGGGAAAAAGAATATTTGATTTTATAATTTTTTATAATATATTTTTAGTAGATGAAGTGACTTTTTATTAGTTTTTGGACCATTTCTTGGATAAATAGTTTTTGAAGTAAACCAGACTGATTTCGTGCCAATTCATGATTTTTCCAATCGAAGTGGCCATGATGGTTCGGTTCTTTAGACACTTATTAAATTACGTTAACATATTGAAATATTTAGTCTATAGAAGGTATATATTTAGAAAAATTAGATATCATTAATACATATTAGAAACGTTAAAAAAAATCAAATGGGCCAATAGATCACGCGTGCATTTAGTAGAAAAAATTGGTGTTCACTCATAGGCAATTTTCTATAGATATTTCTAGGGTTACAAATTGAGAAGGCCTGAATTATGATATGTGTTAAACATGGCCAAACAGTCTATTCTGCTATAAGTTTTATAATACATGTATAATCTTTCATCATTTATTTAAACTATTTTTATCGATATAAAATATTTTCTCATGTGTTAGACATTGATAGCCTAATACAAACTCCAAAAATTCAATCATGTAGCCTAATAAAACTCCAAAATTTTCTTCAATGCTTTCCTTAGAATTTTTTGTGTAGACCTTTTTTTATCTTCATTAATGAAAGATATCGTATTACAATAGCACCTATATTGTTTTACTTTACACACACAAACGATTAAATATTATAGATTAAATATTTTTTGTATAATCATGTTTAATCCTCTTAAACAACTTATATTATCTGGTATTATCATCTCATGCAACGCACGGGTGAAAATCTAGTTCACTTAATGGCATTCTATATCAAGTAAGATATAATAAATATTATTTAACAATAAGATAATCGAAACAATACAGTACTTAACATTCTGTACTAATGTTAAGATATAATTTTCTTTGGTATCCTCTCGTACAATGTACAGGTGAGAGTCTAGTTAAAAGAATAGTATTGGAGTTGTTAGTTAATGCTTATCGGTCCCTATGGGAGAATGTCAAAGATCTTTTATTTATAGGTTAATTGTAACGCCCTAAAATTTCATATACATTTCTTGAGATTTTTTTGGAATTTTTAGGCGTCTAGTCAAGTACTATGCTCGATTTTATTAAGGATAAAATTATTTATTAAGAATAAAATATAATATTTTTAAGATAAAGATTATCCGATAAGGATAATTGCGAAGTTTACTCTCGGGTAAAAATGCAATTAAACGGAAATTTAATTGCAGGTTAGCCCTTAAGGAAAACTATAAATAATTAGAAAATTAAAATAAAAAAGAAAAAAAAAAAGTCAAAAACGAGGTATGCGTTTTTCTCTCAAAGGGCTGGCCAAGTAATTACCTGGCCAGCTAGGTAGCCAGAATGTAAAACATTCTAGCGGCCACGCTTATACTTGGCCAGTTAGGCTTTTACCTAGTCAGCCAAGTAATATGTCTTGGCCAGTCAAGCTAAGTAGTTGCCCAGCCAGGTAACCCACTCGGCTAGCTAAGTAATTTCTATGTCTTTTTAATGTTTATACGTTATAGTGTGGTTTTAATATGGTGTATATACATGTGATGTAGGATAGAGTGTTCAAGCAGCTTTAGAAGTAAATGTGACAGCTTCACTTATGGTACAAAGCTTAATTTGTTGAGTATATGCTTCTTACGTGCGATACGTGAACGATGCAAGTATGTTTACTTTTGAACATTAATAGATTGATATTATTATAGCGTGCATGATGTGTTTCACGCCAAACATGCATACATTGAGCATGTCGATGATAAACATGCTTGAGTAAGATGTCATGGTGTGGCGAGTTGTGTGTTGGTGATACTGTAGATGATTCGCGTGAGATCCCCATATAATGTACCGCTTATAAAGCCATTCGGGTAGATATATGAGTTGGGGCAGTATACCCCTCGTGAGTGTTGGGGGCTCAGTCGCTAGCTGACTGGGTATATACACTGGACGCAGTGGTGGGGCCCCGTGGCCTACTGTTTGGGTATATGTACTAGATGCAGTGCTGGGGGCCCGACAGTGGATATGATATGACTCGGCCTTGTCTTTTGATGTTGGTAAGTCCTTGGCGACAGTCAAAGCATGGTAAGTCCTTGGAATGAAGACATATGCGCGATGTATATATTGACAAGCCTTATTTATGATGAACTCACGTGGTGCTTTATACGTGGGACCCAGGCCCTATGTGATTGGTTAATTGTGTGTGGGAACATCAGTTCATTTGTTAGATATAATAAGCAGGCCATGTCTGTTATCATGTTTATTGAGTCTCTATGGCTGATGTAGTTGCTTAGTACTGTAGATCTACGTGTCAACAGTGCAAATCATTGGAAGTTCAAAGTAGATCTGACTGAGATATGCTGAGTTATGCCGATTTTATTGGGGTAAACAATTTTATTCCGCTGTGTCGAGTAGAATAATATATTGTATCTTTCTCGAAGGGCGGGGCGTTACATTAATCGTTGTAAAATTCATGATTTAAGCCTCGATTGTGTCATATTCAAATGATTACATTTGTTCAAGATATATCATGTTTGATAAGAAACCTCCCTATCGGTAAATAAACTGAACTTAGGAAATATCTTTCTTCTTGCATATAAGTTTCAGAGCTTTTATTGGGATTATGATTGTGGTAGAATTACATTTTCCGCTGCTTCACATATATCTTTGTGGCAAGTATGTGTCATTTGTGTCATCTAATGCCAGATGACCGTGTAAAATATAGGTATCTTGTAGTAAAATTATGGGATCCTGATATCCATGAACAAATAAAATCTCATTGGTGTTCCCTATTAGGATAACATCATGTACATCAATTATTTAGTTAGTTGAGCTATCTATCATCATGTTCGTGTTTTTTTCTCTCTAGTAAAGTTACTGATTTCAAGAATTAAAGGGCACTAAGGATTTCAAATATATTGGCACTCTATGGCGCGTAACTTGTCAAGAAAATTTAGTGTGATAATTTGATTTGATTAATTTTTAGTGTATAGTTGGGGCTTATATCCTAATTAAAAGATACTAATGCTAAGTTTTGTCAACCTATAATGATGTAAGTTTAACGCACAAAAGAGTAAAATATCTCAACGGTGAGACTTTTCATTTTTATCCGTTAAAAGTTTTTATTTAATCTCAATGGTTGATTGACTTTAACGTACGTAAATAAGATGGAGCTAGATGAGACAAGCGTGAGGCGGACAAGAATTTCAAAAAATAAATAAATAAAAATAAAAGTTTAGAATACATAACACATGTCTACGTACATATTTAAAAAAAAAAAAAAAAGAGGGAAAAAAAGAAATGAATAATGAGAAAAATTCAATTTCACTTTTGCGTCTTGAATGTAATTTACTTGTTTACTTGAATATAAATGACAAACTTTAATTTATTTACTTAGACCATTAGTTCGTTTAATTTTCACAAAAATAAAAGCATAATGACGGTCAATTTGAGTGCAACGCACGCACGCTCCACTAGTTATTTAAAAAACAAAATAGGAAAAAAGTGGGAAAAAAACAAGTTGCTACATGCCATCATCGGACGTACGTACCTCACGTTTCAAGTACATTGGTAGGACGGGTCGTGTCATTAAGCCTTTGCATAATTCATTCTAGTTCTAGGAATAACAGTAAAGTAGCAGCTCCTCTCCTCATAGAAATACTAAATGCAATTACGTACCTACCTCAACTCTTCACAAAAGTCACTGTCCATATCCCTTAAGCATCTTCAATGGGAATGCATAGTCTTGTGCCAATTTGGAAGAGATAGAGAAAAAATGATTATTTTAATTAAATGTGAAGGAAAAGAATATAGGAAAAAATAGCGGAAAGAGTGAAAAATGAGAGAGATAGATAAAAAAATTAAAAAATAATGATAAAATAGTAATGGAAGAGGTAGAGATGAAGGTGCATTTTTGAAAATTTCGTTGGAATATGAGGATAGAAAAGCCAAGAAAAAATAGTGTTAAAAAAAAACAAAAGTGATTAAAGAAAATAAAAATTAAAAGAAAATAGAATTACGGTCATGGGACTCACCTGATTTTTTGGTCTCTCTGAAATGAATCAAGTCAATAAAAGATGGCTCTACAGATGCTTTATTCGGTGGTGGATCCTCTCTTCTTTTTCTTCTTAGCTACAATAATAAAGAGAGAAATGAAATTCTCGTTTTGTCAATACACAAATATTAATTAATTCAATGACCTTCCAAGCATTTTCTTTAAGTATCTCTATATCTCTATAATAAGTTGAGTGGTTTAGGATTTCTTGTTTCCAAGACATGTGAACTAAATGAGGTGGCATTCTTGAATTGGACAATAAAGGAGACTATGCTTTTAAGCAAATAAATACCTAGGGTTTGGTAATCATTGAGTTCACTGAATCTAGTTTTCCCATGCAATTAATTAATTTGGAATCCAACTGTAAATCCATTAGGACGCAAACAAGACATATTTCATGTGAACTTTTTTGCACAATGATTTGAGGACAATAAAATAAATATTTTGATAGAGCATAAGGTTTTTTCTTATGGTATCCATATAAAAGTCTTACTTTGAGATAATAATCATTTTCAGAATCTTGTCCAAGATATTTGGAAATTGGACTCAATATCACCTCTCAAACTGTGTTGTTTTCTAGGAACTAGGTAGGCCTTGAGCTTTGATGTCTTGGACTGTCAAGACCTGAGGTTTATACCAAAATTTCTCATACCAAAATTTTCTTACGTCTTTTCTTTCTCTTTTCTTTTGTTGTCATTTAGTTCTTTTCAAAGATCATTTATCTCATTGTACCATGTCATAAAATAAGGTCGGGTCATTGGTATATTAAGCTACTTGGAGAAGAGTTATGCATAATAGGGCCTTAGCTTAAGGGCCCTGAGCTTCCAAAAAGTTCAAATTTTTAATAGCTTATTATTAAAAAAGAGTTTATTGTAAACTGGTGAACCGTATCCTAGTTGGCTGGTTTACGGTCGAATTGGTGGTTTATCCCGATTTGCATTTCAATTTTGAAATTACAGTCTTTAGCACAGTGATATTAAGTCAAACCAAGTCAGCTCAACTCGAACAAAACATATTCCACTTAGGCCAAAGGATCAAGTTTGACTCATTCGTTAGCCTTCTTCTTCCATTCTTCTTACACGCATGCTCCAAATATTTGGAAACATCGAAAACAAGACTACGAGATCCTTAAAAAAAAAAAAGAAAAAAGATTTAGTCAAGTTGACCTCAAAAAGGCCGATGATTTCATAAACTAAAAATAGTCTATAGAATATCTTGTTGTGATATTTTTGTAGTTTCATATAATGATGGTTATGTCTGAGATTTTTCTAAATTAAATTGTAATATGTGTCTTTTTTTAAATCAAATTTGATGTTCTAAAAAATAAGATTAGCCATCGAACCAGAAAAGACGAAAGGTGAAGGGCCGGAAAGGTTAAATTGATTCGAATGAAGATCAAAATGATTTTAATTAAATAATTGCAACAAAACAATTTTTACCTAAAATAATGTGGAAAAAGAATATTTGATTTTATAATTTTTATATTTTTAATTTTTTTATAATTGACTAGAGCAAGTGACTTTTTATTATTTTTGGACCATTTTTTGGATAAATAGTTTTTGGAGTAAACCAGACTAATTTCGAGGCAATTCATGATTTTTCCAATCGAAGTGGCCATGACGGTTCGGTTCTTTAGACACTTACTAAATTACGTTAACATATTGAAATATTTAGTCTATAGAAGGTATATATTTAGAAAAAGATATCATTAATACATATTACAAAAGTTTAAAAAATAATCAAATGGGGCAATAGATCATGCGTGCATTTTGTAGAAAAAATTGGCATCCACTCATGGACAATTTTATATAGATATTTCTAGGGTTACAAATTGAGAAGGCATGAATTATGGTATGTGTTAAAAATGGCCAAATAGTCTATTCTGCTATAAGTTTTATAATACATGTATTATCTATCATCATTTATTCAAACTATTTTTATCGATATAACATATTTTCTCATGTGTTAGACACTGACAGCCTAATACAAACTCCAAAAATTCAATCATGTAGCCTAATACAAACTCCAAAATTTTCTTCAATCTTTTCCTTAGAATTTTTTTGTGTAGACGTTTTTTAATCTTCATTAATGAAAGATATCATATTACAATAACACCTATATTGTTTTACTTTACACACACAAACGATTAAATGTTATAGCCTAAATGTTTTTTGTATAATCATGTTTAATCCTCTCAAACTGCTTATATTATCTGGTATTATCATCCCATGCAACGCATGAGTGAAAATCTAGTTCATTTAATGGCATTCTATATCAAGTAAGATATAATGACTATTATTTAATAATAAGATAATTGAAACAATATAGTACTTAACATTCTGTACTAATGTTAAGATCAATGCACAGGTGAGAAGAATAGTATTGCAGTTGTTAGTTAATGCTTATCGGTCCTTATGGGAGAATGTCAACAATCTTTTATAGGTTAATTGTAACGTCCTAAAATTTCATATACATTTCTTGAGATTTTTTTTGGAATTTTTAGGATTCAAGTCAAGTGCTATGCTTGATTTTTTTAAGGATAAATTTATTTATTAAAAATAAAAAATAATACTTTTAAGATAAAGATTATCCGCTAAGGATAATTGGGAAGTTTATTCTCGGGTAAAGGTGAAATTAAACAAAAATTTAATTGCAGGTTAACCCTTAAGGAAAACTATAAATAGTTAGAAAATTAAAATAAAAAAGAAAAAAAAAAGTCGAAAGCGAGGTACGCGTTTTTCTCTCAAAGTGGCTGGCCAACTAATTACCTGGTCAGCCAGGTAGGCAGAATGTAAAACATTCGGGTGGCTAGGCTTATACATGGCCAGATAGGCTTTTACATAGTCAGCCAGGTAACCCACTAGGCTAGCTAAGTAATTTCTATATCTTTTTAATGTTTATAGTGTGGTTTTAATATAGTGTATATACATGTGATGTAGGATAGAGTGTTCAAGCAGCTTTAGAGGTAAATGTGATAGCTCCACCTACGGTACAAAGCTTAATTTGTTGAGTATATTGTTCTTACGTGTGATACGTGAACGACGCAAGTATGTTTACTTTTGAGCATTAATAGATTGATATTATTATAGCGTGCATGATGTGTTTCACGCCAAACTTGCATACATTGAGCATGTAGATGATAAGCATGCGGGAGTAACATGTCATGGTATGTGATGTTGTCGATGATTTGCGTGAGATCCTCATATAATGTACCACTTATAAAGACATTTGGGTAGATATATCAGTTGGGGCAGGATAGCCTTCGTGAGTGTTGAGGGCTCAGCGGCTAGCTGACTGGATATATACACTAGACGTAGTGTTGAGGCCCGGTGGCCTACTGTTTGGTTATATGTACTAGGCGCAGTGTTGGGGGCTCGACCGTGGATATGATATGGCCCGACCTTGTCTTTTGATGTTGGTAAGTCCTTGGCGACGGCCAGGGTAAGGTAAGTCCTTGGAATCATGACATATGTGCGATATATATATTGACAAGCCTTATTTATAAAAAAACTCACGTGGTGCTTTATACGTGGGACCTGGGCCCTGTGTGATTGGTTAATTGTGGGTGGGAATATCAGTTCATTTGTTAGATATCATAAGTAGGCCATGCATATTATCATCTTTACTGAGTCTCTATGGCTCATGTAGTTGCTTTGTACTATAAGTTTACGTGTCAACAGTGCAAGCCATTGGAAGTTCAAAGTGGGTCTGACTGAGATACGCTGAGTTATACTGATTTTATTACGGTAAATAATGTTATTCCACTATGTCGAATAAAATGATATATTGTATCTTTCTCGAAGGGCGCGGTGTTACATTAATCATTGTAAAATTCATGATTTAAGCCTCGATTGTGTCATATTCAAATGATTACATTTGTTCAAGCTATATCATGTTTGATAAGAAACCTCCTTATCGATAAATAAACTGAACTTAGGAAATATCTTTCTTCTTGCATCTAAGTTTCAGATCTTTTATTGGGATTATGGTTGTGGTATAATTACATTTTCCGCTACTCCACATATCTTTGTTGCAAGTATGTGTCATTTGTGTCATCTAATGCCAGATGACCGTGTAAAATATAGGTATCTTGTATTAAAATTATGGGACCCCGTTATCCATGAACAAATAAAATCTCATTGGTGTTCCCTATTAGGATGACATCATGTACATCAATTATTCAGTTAGTTAAGCTATCTACCATCATGTTCGTGTTTTTTTCTCTCTAATAAAGTTACTGATTTCAAGAATTAAGGGGCACCAAGGATTTCAAATATATTGGCACTCTGTGACGCGTAATTTGTCAAGAAAATTTAGTGTGATAATTTGATTTGATTAATTTTTAGTGTATAGTTGGGGCTTATATCTTAATTAAAAGATACTAATGTTAAGTTTTGTCAACCTATAATGATGTAAGTTTAACGCACAAATTAAGAGTAAAATATCTCAACGGTGAGACTTTTCATTTTTATCCGTTAAAAGTTTTTATTTAATCTCAATGGTTGATTGACTTTAATGTACGTAAATAACATGGAACTAGATGAGACAAGCATAAGGCGGACAAGAATTTAAAAAAAAAATAGATAAAAATAAAAGTTTAGAATACATAACACATGTCGACGTACAGATTAAAAAAAATAAAAAAAAAAGAGGGAAAAAAGGAAATGAATAAAGAGAAGAATTCAATTTCACTTTTGCGTCTTGAATGTAATTTACTTGTTTACTTGAATGTAAATGACAAACTTTAATTTACTTACTTAGACCATTAGTTCGTTTAATTTTCACAAAAATAAAAGCATAATGACGGTCAATTTGTGTGCAACGCATGCACGCCCCACTAGTTATTTAAAAAAACAAAATAGGAAAAAGGGAGCAAAAAAACAAGTTGCTACATGCCATCATCGCACGTACGTGCCTCACGTTTCAAGTACATTGGTAAGACGGGTCGTGTCATTAAGCCTTTGCATAATTCATTCTAGTTCTAGGAATAACAGTAAAGTAGCAGCTCCTCTCCTCATGGAAATACTAAACGCAATTACGTACCTACCTCAAGTCTTCACGAAAGTCACTGTCCATATCCCTTAAGCATCTTCAATGGAATGCATAGTCTTGTGACAATTTGGAAGAGATTGATAGAGAAAAAATGATTATTTTAATTAAATGTGAAGGGAAAAAATATAGGAAAAAATAGCGGAAAGAGTGAAAAATGGGAGAGAGATAGGAGAAAAAATTAAAAAATAATGATAAAATAGTAATGGAAGAGATAGAGATGAACGTGCATTTGTGAAACCTTCGTTGGAATATGAGGATAGAAAAGCGAGGAAAAAATAGTGTTAAAAAAAGTGATTAAAGAAAATAAAAATTAAAAGAAAATAGAATTACGGTCATGGGACTCACCTGATTTTTTGGTCTCTCTCAAATGAATCAAGTCAATAAAAGATGGCACTACAGATGTGGTGGATCCTCTCTTCTTTTTCTTCTTAGATACATAATAATAAAGAGAGAAATGAAATTCATGTTTAGTCAATGCACAAATATTAATTAATTCAATGACCTTCCAAGCATTTTCTTTAAGTGTCTCTATATATACACTTAAAGCATGCATGTTTTAGCAGTTGATATTGGTCAGAAAGTGACTGGACGGACAGATATATTATATATATTCTGGCCTAGCGTGCATGAATAGAAGTATTACAGTTCAATGATGTCCAAGAATTTATTGTTCCGTTCAGTTTTCTTCTTCTTCTTCTTCTTGATCCTAGTTTCACAGGTACTACTAGTATCGTCGTCCATACGCCTGCCCATTCGTAATCATGCCAAACCTAGCTGTCTACGTAGATGCGGAAACCTGGAATTTTCATACCCGTTTGGTATTGAAGTGAATTGTTCTTTGGATAAGTACTTTGAACTTTACTGCAATACTTCATCAAATCTTCCAAAACTTTACATTCAACGACCGTATTTATTAGAGGTGGTTAGTTTCTCAGTTAATCAACGCCAAATTCACGTCAAGAATTGGACGGAGCAGTGGGCAAGTACCTGTTATGGCGACGATGATATGCATCAGTGGACAAAAAAGTCCACTATCTATTTCAATTTCGATGATAGTCCTTATAGTTTGTCAGATGCAAATCAGGTAACAGGCTTTGGTTGTGATGACTTGGTTATGGTACAACAGTTCTCCAACCTAACGCACACCAACAGTGGTGACGCTTGTCTGCCTTACTGTCAATATCGTGAAGATACAGTCGGGTCTTGCCCTGGCGAGGGATGCTGCCATACTTCCATTTCCAAAACCGATTATCTTTCAATTAAGCTGGTTGACATGCATAGTAATTGGAACCAAGTAAGCAAATTTCGCAACTGTAGTTTTGCCGCTGTTGGACAAGCTGGGATTGGTAATTTCTCTTTCAGTTTATCCCATCTCGACAATCCGAAATTGTTCCGAGATGATATTTACAAACAGTTTAGCGATAACCTGTTAGTGTTGGACTGGAGAATCATAAATTCCTCCAATTGCACCACCATTAATTCTACTACTACTATGTGTAAGAAAAATAGCTTTTGCATTGATTCGGATGCTCCTATGGGAGGATACCACTGCAGGTGCAATCAAGGATATGAGGGAAATCCTTACCTAAGTCCAGGATGCCAAGGTGCCTACGTAATTAATTAATTAATCTAATTTTATCATCTGATTAATTAGTTGTTTATTACATTATGGTCACTAGATAGCTAGCTTTATCTTATATTGATTCTTGCCTAATTCATTGTTGATGCTCGATCAATGAATGGCGGGTCGTCATTAGACATCAATGAATGCATCAGGAATAATAATCCATGCGTCGAACATGGATTTTGCATCAATACTCCAGGTTCCTACCATTGTTCGTGCCACGAAGGTTACTACGGAGATGGACTGAAGAATGGTTCTGCATGTACTCCACTACCCCCATATTCTCGTGGCAAACTCGCAATAGGTATTACTCACATATATTATTTACAATCCAAACATAGATCTAGTATTTATTCTTTAATATGCACAATTATATGTATAATATTAGTACAACATTAATTACATTCGTACTATTTACATCTTGATGAAGTTTGGGTGAAGTAGATCATGCAAGTGTCGTTTTTTGAGATTTCAGGAGTAGGCTTGGGAACTGGAATTGGAACGCTACTACTATTATTAGCTTTCTTGTGGTTGTACAAGTTGCAGAAGAAATGGAAAAGCCAAAAGCGTAGAGAAAAATTCTTCAAACAAAATGGCCAACTTTTGCAACAACAAGGCATAGTCGAGACAATACAATTTTTCACTGCTAAAGAATTAGAGAAAGCCACTGATCGATTCAATACAAGTCGAGTACTTGGTACAGGAGGTCAAGGTATAGTCTACAAAGGAATGTTGTCCAATGGGAAGATAGTAGCAATAAAGAAATCGAGTTCATCAGATGAAAAGTATGTGCAACTTTTTATTAATGAGGTTGTGATACTTTCACAGATCAATCATAGAAATGTTGTCAAGTTACTAGGATGTTGCCTAGAAACTCAAGTTCCTATGCTCGTCTACGAATTCGTTTCTAATGGAACTCTTTACGACCATATCTACGAATTCGTTTATTTATCTATATATATATATATATATATTCCAAAGTTATAAAAGTTTACGGTATTATACAGGCTACCAGTTAACTAAAATAATGAAAATTATCAAACAATAATACTCTTTATTCAATCTTTATTTCAAAATATTTTAAAGAATTTTGATATCCCATATCAACGAAACTTTCTACCCGTGTGACAAAGTTTTTTAACAAAACTTTTAGAATGTTTTTGAAATGACCATATCCAATAGCAATTTGTTAATTAATTGTCCTTTGATCTGTCGCTTTTTTCTTTTGAAACATGTTACATCGTCTTTCACTTAGTGCATATGAATAATATATTTGTTGTTCTTATCTTTTTTTTTTTTTCATGTATTCTCTTTTCGAAAATTTTGGTTTTCCATAAATACTAATGAAGTCTTTAAAAATACATACGATCTTTTACAAGTAAATGCATAAAAGTCTAACACCTGTGTTGCACGGGTAGCAAACTGGTAAAACAAACATGGGGAATGTTATATAAATGTGAACTTTTTTCACATATATGATTAAGAGATTGAAACATGTTAGAGGTTGGGTACAATATGGTACATATATAGACTTAAAACTGAGAAAGTTAAGATTATGTAAATTATGAATTACTATATTTTAAAGACAAAGTATATTGTACATATATTTGGTCTTTAAATATAAGGACTAAAACGAAGTCCAAACTCATGATTCGCTCATAAGTAAAGAATCAAGTAATATATACATTAAAACGGTCAGAGTATTATAATAAACACCACACTAGTACATGTATACGATCTAACTACAAAATACAAAGTGATAGAATATCAAAGCGATCTAAGTTAAAGTAGTTTTCCCTTTAGAGTCGAGGAAAATTATACTATATTATTATACTTGATAAAATATAAGTTTTTTTTCCTTGGTTGTGTATACACAAAGGAGACATAGGGGAAGGAAGGAGCAAGTGCAGTTTGAACTCAAGATTTCTCTTCTGAAACGTAAGTATTCATTTACTGTACTACAATTCGACCCACATAAACTATATGCTTTTATCGCACAATTTGTTAAAGAGAAGTGAATCAAATAAAACTCGTAATACAGAACGAATAGTTATAATACTAATGATGAATGAAGAACCTTGTAACCAATTTATAAACACCAATACAATTAGACTACTCAAAAAGAGTAGTCACAACTATTAAAAACAAAGAAAGAGTAATTGACCCGAGCCCGCTCCATTGCCATTCCTAGAAGGGAATAGGTTTCAATGTCAAGGTATAAAAGCAAAATCACAAAGAAAAATAAGAAAATTTGTATTGACACATAAAAATTCTTCGCAATTAAATTAATATGTAACCTCTTACTTGTATGTATTTAACTCCTAAAGTATTAATATATAACGCATTGATCTTATCCGTAAGATATAAATGGTTTTTGCAAAAAAAAAAAAAAAAAACATAGCTGTTACAAATAATTGACACACATAAAGAAATCTGAATGATGCCTAAAGTTACGAGAGAAATATATAATCACGTGCAATTATTCATTAAGGCAATTAAAATTGAAAATAAGAGCCAATAAATAATTTCTATGACAATAAAAGTATTTCGGCATAGATATATAATTTATTAGCATCTAGTGAAAATAATAGATGAAGCGAAATATAGTTACCACATAGCTAAAGTGCTCAATGCACAGGTAGGTCGCAAAAAAAA
Organism: Nyctanthes arbor-tristis; assembly: GCA_963692815.1. Taxonomy (NCBI): domain Eukaryota; kingdom Viridiplantae; phylum Streptophyta; class Magnoliopsida; order Lamiales; family Oleaceae; genus Nyctanthes; species Nyctanthes arbor-tristis. The sequence goes on along the minus strand of CAVNYN010228797.1, from coordinate 41,002 downwards.
AATTATGTTCTTAAAAATAGGATTAAAATATTGCAATAGGATTTTATTTTTGCTCGAAACTGATTTTACTTTCATGAATTCATCTACAATGGTAAATGGATCAATAATCCAGTATGATTGACATCTTTCCTGTTCGGTCGAGCCTCTAGTGTGCTCTACAATTTTTCAGTGCCTGTTTTTATTCTTTTAGATTGTAGTTCTAGATTTTTTTATTTTTATTATCTATTTAATCTAAGCTAATTCAGTTATATAATCTGGATGGACATAAAAAAATAATATTTCGTAAGAGGTGAATTATTGAGAAAGAGTATCACAATCTAATTAAATAACTAATGTCTAAAAAGAAACACATCGTAAAAAGAAAAAGGAAACAAATAAACATTTGGAAGATGATAAAAAGAATAACCATTCGTTTTGGTACAACAAAGAGTAGTACCTGAATAAATAATTGCATTTGATTGTCATCTTTTCTGTTTGGCCAAGCCAATTTAGTCACGTTTTTTATATTTTATATTTAAAATTATTTCCATTTATTTATAAGTGGATTTTTGAGAAAGACTATCCAATATAATTTGTCCTCGTATAAGCAAGAGATCACTAAAAATAAGATGTCAAATAATAATAACAATAACAACAACAACAATAACCGTCATAATTGCATGAAAAACCATTGGGGGTACTAAAGAACGTGGACACGGTCTTTTGAAAGTTTCAAGCTAATAGAAGTACATAGTGGTGTCTATTGGAAGTTCATTATTAAATTTTGATTATTATTCTACTAGTATTGTATTTAAGAAAATGTAAAGTATATTCGAAATATAATACTCTCTCTGTTCCATAAAAATAGTCCCATATCAAATTTCACATACACTAAGAAAGTCCAACTAATGTTATTAAAAAAGTGGAATTTATGAATATTTTCCTAATATATCTATTAGTTTAATTATTATTTAACTTTATTAGCTCTTATTTATTGATATCAATGAACATTAAATAGGGGCACATAAGAAAATTTAAAAACTAAATAATAAAAGTGGACTATAATTTGGGAAAAATAAAAAGGGCCTATTTTCACAGGATGGAGGGAGTAGTAGATTGAGGGAAATATTTCACCAATGTTTTAGAAATTCAATGCATTAACAATAGATTAGCTAACCTGGACGAGGATAAATAACTTAAGAGACTGACTTTTTATAGCAGTCACTTAGACCATTAAATTGATTTCTGAGTAAAATTATTTGTTAATACTAAAAATTTGAAAGAAAATTGCCATTACGATTTTTACAATTTTTACCAGCTGAGTGGCTAATTGTCATTGCCTCTGCTAGAAAGGCATTCCCTTTCGTGAGCTACAAAATAGTGTAGCCGACGTGTTTATCAAAATGCCATTGATTTCTATGATTTTCCTTCTTTTTTCCCCCTCTTCTCTAACTTTTTTTTTTTTTTTTTAAACAGGTTACATCATGTTTCACAAGACACATATGAATAATGTGTTTGTGTAGTTTACTATTTTGCAGTTTATTTATCCATGTACAAATTTATCTTTGTACTTAGTTAACGTGATTATTATGCAAATTCTATAATGACCCATGATTTCTATAGGCGAAAACTCAAAGGTAGGTCTCCAAGTGATTTCCCATTTGCAAAGGGACTTTTTCCCCCTAGAAAGATGTTTCATTATAATTTTAAGTTTTTCTCATATATATATATATATATATATTTGAAGGAAATGCTTCATTCATAACATCAATTGGTCGCCTGATGAATGACATCAGCTATGAAATAGGCGAGACTATCAGTCTAATACATTGCATGAGACAAATTAAGAGAAAAAGCTGCAACGCAATGGGCTATTATATTCTGATTCCTTGGTAATTGATAATAAGAACCACATTTGCCAGCCACCAGCAGCCTCCTTATGTCTCTAGTCAGTGGTGTAATGGGCACATCGCGAACCTCCTTTCGCAATTGAGCGACCACGGTAAGGGCATCGGTCTCAACCCATTTAATACGAAAGTTATTACGTGCCGCAAATAAAACTCCTTCCTTCATCACCCATGCCTCCGCCAGTACCGGGTCTGTTCCCATCCTTCGAGCTGCAAAACCTCCCATAATAACTCCATTGTCATCCCTGACCACACCTCAAGCCTCGGCAATCCCTTATTCACTCTTACCTACTACTACAGAATTACACAAAAAAATTGGAAATATATGTCAATTGGGAAAAACGACGCGCATACAAAACGTGATGGCAAACTTGTAATTAACGAATCAATAATAGAGATCGGTTCTGGCATATGAACCGACACCTAAGAAGTGTTAGTACATTGGGTGCCAGTTGCTTCCTAGAAACTGACACCCATTGTTGGAAAATACTCGTCGGTCCCAGAAGCAACTGACGTGTATTTACAAAAGTAGTGGGATCGATGCCCATTCTTTTGCATTATTACCTCACTGACACACACCTCTTTGTTTTTTATTATCCCATATTATCCCCAACCATTATCCTCATCTTTATTCAAATTTTCTGCCATTACCTTTCACACTAACGCACGCTTCTTCATTTTTTTATTATCCCTATCACCCCCTTATCTTTCCTCAGATTTTCCGCCATTCCCTTTCAAAAGTTCGTAAGTTCTCTCTCTTCTCAACTCTCTTGCTCTTACAAATTTCAGAGGACTCTCCAATTTCCTCTCCAAAGTTATTGCATCGAAGAACCGTTGGCTCAATCTGGAGATCTGTAAGCTCAGATTTGAAGCAACGAAGAACCCTTGCTACACATCACTCCAAGAAGATCTGCTAGCTTCGACAACCAATTGTAGATTCATAAGTGACCATGAGACCAGGGAAGATCGTAGATCCATCATCTTCTATCTTATTCGAAGCTTATCCATCATCTTCTACCAAAGAAGATAGTGCAGCGTGATAGAGTCCACTATACCATGCCATTGCCATTTATATAATCCGAAATGTTTCTGGGCAGTAAATCTTCAGTCATAAATTCTCAGGACAAGAAAGAAACTGCAGTCCAAAATGTTTCTCGGGCACTAAATCTCCTTTAATTTTGTTTGTTAATTATTGTGGATGGAATTTTTGTTTTAGTTTTTTGTATGGATGGAATTTTTTTTTTTCTTTCTTTGTTTTTGTGTAGATAGAATTTTCACATTTGAAAGGGTGATTTGGCTTTTCCCCTTCTGTACAGTTTCTACGTGATGAAATAAAGTTGTGATTTCTGATTAAAAAATGCATTGTTATCTTATATCTTTGGATTTTGAATCTTGAATCTTGTTAGTGGTGGATTTAGAGGGAAGGGAAAAAAAAGTTTAGGTACCGGCTGTAAAGGAATAACCAACGCCTAAAGTCAACTATAGGTGTCAGTTCTTCCGTTACAATTGTCACCTATTGTACTAGTGGAGTCGGTTTCTACACAACAACCAACACCTATAGTCCATCGTCTCCCTCTAGTAATGCATTTAGGCGTCGATAAGCAACCGACACCTATCCTTTTAGAATGAGCATCGGTTACATATGCATCGTCGACGAAACCGACGCATAATAGTGATTACAGCCGACGCCTAATAGGGTTTTCTATAGTAGTGATCGCCGCATCAACATAAAGGATTAACCCCTCCTGCTCGCCATTTGCATTAATCCACTACGTTTGTACATTTTAATTGTCTTATGCCTCCACCTCTTTCCCAAAATCCACTGCCTTTTGATACTTACCAATAAGTATTTGTAGGGCATCAAAATCATAGTCAATCGTGCATAGCTTCCATCTATTATTCATCAAGTTGCAATTGTTCGATATTGTCCAAAGACTCCCGCAAATGAGCTCAAACTCTCTTTGATCGCATGTGACTAGTAGAGAAGCCAACCAACTATAAGGATCAAATGGGACGCTGCTACTCAAACCTGCCCAAACTCTATCCCAGCAACTGAGCCCTTTTCAGAAGTGTTTCACCCAGTCACATCCAATAAACACATGGGCATCGGTCTCCACTGCCCGATACTGAGGACACTGGAGATGAAGCTCAATAGTTCACTTTAAGAAGTTGGACGCGGTGGGCAACGCATCTTGTGCTAACTGCTATGCAAAGTGGCAAACCCCTGGTGGAAGATTTAATTGGCAAATTTTTGTCCATGATGTCGACTCACCTCTACTGCCTAGCTCCAAGACCTCCTGCTCAGCAATGGCAAGATGGTATCCACTCCGTACCATGTAGGCCGCAGTCTTAGTATGGTGCCATCTAAGCTAAGCTAATCACTCTCTCCCTATGTAATCGGAATCGACAAAATATTAATATGGTCGACTGGCCAAAATTTTGAGGTAATTAACAAGATCAGTGTTCGAGTTACCCTCCTCATTTATCAAGTAATGCACCATAGTCAACCTTTCAATTGGTGTAGTGATCGGTTTGAAGCTCCTATCCATTGGCAACCATTGGTCTCTCCAGATATTAATATCTCGCCTATCACCCACTCACCACCGTAACCCCTTTGCCAACAGTTCTTGCCCCACAATAAACTTTCCCAAAGATAAAAACGCCTCTGTTTATCTACTGCATAGAGAACATTAGGGGTAAACGCGGTACGGTTTGGGCGGTTTTTGATTTATTTTTAAGCCAAACTATCGGATTCGGTTTGGACAAATTGTAAATCAAACCAAACCATTTAGTTTTCCAAACCAAACCAAATTTTTCAGTTCGGTTTGGTTTTAAACCACGGTTTGTCTATCAACGTAATGAAAATGGACTCAAAACATAATAGTTTTATAAATATAAATATTCTATTATACTAATATGCTTTTTAAATACTAATACCAATATCAAAGTAATTAAAAGTTAGTAAATTTTACTAAAACACAAACATATAACTAACGAAATGTAACAAATAAAAATATTCAAATAATATATAAGTTTCAAATAAGATATTGTCAAAATATATTTATGAAATTGCTATTTTGTTCAAGCATCTAAATGTCAAAATTTTAGATAACTATGATCAATCAACTGCTATATAATTTCTCCAATTTTTTGAGGGTATTAATTAAATTAGTAAAAAATTAGATTTTTAAATTACTAAAATGAACCAAATTATTGCAAGAAATTCCTTATTAGAGTACCAAACTCAATTAATGAATTTGACAATTATAACTGAATTAAGTTCTTTGATATTTTTTCTCATATTACTTACACATTAACAATTTTTTAATTAGAACATAAAAAACTATTCGGTTTGGTTTAAATGATTTTTTAAACATCAAAACCTAAACCGAATCATTTCAAGCGGTTTGAAATTTTCTCAAACCAAACCAAACCATTTCACTTTTCAAAGCAAACCAATCCAAACCATTTTCTCGGATTGGTTCAGTTTTTCGGTTTGGCGGTTTATTTGTTTAGCCCTAGAGAACATCGCTATTGGGAAAATATTTATCCTTCAAAAGTCTCGCTACCATAGAATTTGGATTTTGAATAAGCCTCCAAATTTGTTTTGTGAGGAGGCTTTGATTAAAAGTTTCTAGATCACGAAAGCCGAAGCCCCTTAGTTGCTTTGATTTACAGAGAATGTTCCACCAAACCCATGCCATTTTCCGCTTCTTGTAATGCTCATCCCCCCCCCCCCCCCAAAATCGCAGAAATAAGCTTCAAATTTGGGAACACAGATTTTGTGCTAATCAGAACAGGCTCATCACATATGTGGGCATGGCTTGTAACACTGCTTTAATCATAATTTCTCTACCAGCATAAGAAAACAGGCTCTGATTCCATTCCTGAATTCACTTCTAGATTTTCTCCTTAATGGAACTAAAAATCATCCTTTTGTTTCTTCCAACCACCGCTAGTAGCCCCGGATATTTATTATACTGACTGGCTATATCAACACCAAGTTGTTCTCCAATATCCAATCGAGTATTCTCTCATACATTCAGAGAGAAAGTAATAGAAGTTTTCGGTAGATTCACTAATTGGCCCGACGCTCTCGCATAAGTATGTAGCACCCGCATTATTGAACTCGCCTCTTCACGAGTGGCTCTACCAATCAATATAGAATCATCTGTGAACAACATATGGCGAATCTGAGGCACTGTTCTTACACATTGCACCTACATAAATTGCAGCTTCTTTCTGTACCAGAAATAAGAGAAGTGAAGGCCTCAGCACACAACATGAACAAATAGGGCGATAGTGGGCAGCCCTGGCGTAAGCCTCTGCTCAGCTCTACTTGGCCACAGTAATCCCCATTAATGGTGAAGGTGAAAAATGGTGTAGTTATACAGTTCATCACCTCACCCACCAGGTTATTAGGAAAGTTGGTCTGCTCCAACACTGCCTTGATAAACCCCCATTCAACTCTATCACAGGCCTTGCTCATGTCTAGCTTTAACGCATAGAAACCCTTTTGCCCATTATTCTTCTTGTGGAGTGAATGGAGTACTTCAAATGCCATAATTGCATTGTCAGTAATTGGCCTTCACGGGACAAAAGCTCCTTGATTATCCAATACCAGAGAGGTCAACACCAACTTTACCCTATTTGCTATACACTTTGATACAATCTTGTAAAGTATGTTACATAGAGAAATCAGGCGATAATCACGTTAAGAAACATGAGATTTAGACTTAGAAATAAGTACATCGGTAATACAACTAAAAGCTTTACCACTATGGACTTAATTCAAAATTTTAAGGTAAGTAGAAGATACTAGACCTTTCAATGCCTCCCAATCAGTTTGGAAGAAGGCTACATGAAAACAGTCAAACCATTGGCGCTTTGCCCATGTTCAACAACGCCTCCGTGATGTCCTTGTCTATAAACGGTTCCTCCATTCATTTCCTAGTGTCCTCATTAGGCCGTCTACTTAAACCACTACTCAGCCTGCAACTCCTCCTTTGAAGGGTTATTGCTAGCGAAAAGTTCACGTAATTATCTTGAATATTCTCCACAACGGTTTCTTTCTCCACAATCCAATCTTCCCAATCATTTTGAAGCTTCAAGAGAGTGTTCTTCTTCCTGCTCCAAGTGGCCCGAGAATGGAAAAAAATGTATTTGGATCCCTTTCTCTAAGCCACGCTATCCTCAATTGATTCCGCCAGTATGTTTCATCTCGTCTCTGTAAACAATCGAGCTCCCCCTTAACCTCCACCAGCTCTACCACATGCTCTCTATCACAATCCCTCCTCCCCCCAATAAAACATCTCGTATCCTTAGTAACTCATAAAGCCTTCTTCTCCAGCCCCGGAACTTAATTGTTGCACATCCTTGTAGTCTTGTGACCATTATCTCCAGAGTCTCTTCCTCCAACTGTGCCTCCTCCCAGGAACTAAGGACCGCATTGGCCTTTTTATGATACTCTTCCTTACCAAGCCAAAAGGACTCATGTCAAAAAACCTTATTACGATGTTTCTTTCTCCCTTGACTGATCCCTACCCATCTAATCAGCAGCGGTCTATGATCCGAGTGTCCAAAGAGGAGATGATCAACTACCACTTGTGGATGCCCGGTCCTCCATAAATTATTGGAAGAACTTCAGTTCTATCGTGCCTGAATCTGGTGGCTGCCCCTCCAGCTATTGTGCCATATTGTCATCATGATTGGTCTACTAAACCCCAAGTAATGCAGATGGCAGTCAATCACCACTTGTCTAAAAGAATTAATCCACTGCAATGGCTTCGAATCACGGCCATTTCGTTTATAAAAGAAGAGGGTCTCATTAAAATCCCCATAACACAACTATGCAAACTCTCCTTGTTGATCAAGTCGTCTAAGTAATTCTCACAATAGATGTCTATAATGTGCTTCCAGATAGCCATAGAACCCTGTGAACATCCACTTCTGCTTATCCTCTTTGCCAACCCATACCTCAATATGGCTAGATGAGAATGATCTGACGCTGACATTCCAATCCTTATCCCATAGTAACATCAAACCACCATTCTGACCCCTGCTTTCAACCACAAAATTTGATGGATAACCCAACTAAATATGCACTCGGTCAGCCCTAGCTTTATTTAGCCTAGTCTTGGACAGGAACACTAGACTAGAGAAATGTGTAAGGACAAAATTCCGCCCCGCCTCCCGTATGCAATAGTTTACTAGACAATACTCGTTTCTACTTCCGCTTCCTACCTTCTTTCCCTCCTTGACCACCACCGCCTTCCCCTTTCCTTTTACTGATCCTTTCTCTCCCACCATCCTCTCACATACCACCACCTCTTGTAGTTTCCCCAACTCCACACCACCTACCCCGTCCACCATAATGGTGGTACCTTGTCCACTGCCTTCTAGCGATGTGTCCCTCAGTTGCACCCCTACTCCATCCACCTTCTTCTTCCCATTCTCGCCCACTACCTCCTTCGAAGCCCCATCACGTGTACTGACCAAACTCCTCTGCCCATCCACCTTATTACACCCATTGTTACTGCTTTTATCATCCATCCCTCCACTCTTTCTCAACTCTTCCCTTTAGGCTGATAAGCTCCTTTCCCTAAAAGCCCTATCACCCCAAGAAGCCCTTGTGCTCATCTCCCCACTCATACACGCCCTATACCTGTTGCAGGAGGGAAAAACTGCAAGAATTCTCGAAACTTGAAGCTTTCTCGGCCTCCCTTCAACTTCTTTTCTACCATGCACTCAGTGAACTTACGACCCATAACACCACATCGATAGCAGAAATCCAGCAAACTCACGTACTGTAGAATAAATGTAAATTCTTCCTTAAATTCGCTAATGAACACCGCGACTCTATGCTTCAAAAGAACCCTAGTATCGACCCTAACCATAAATCTTGGCATCATCCCGCTACAATCCACATCCACGACCTCTCCAACCATCAAACCCACCGATCTCATTGTTGTCTGAGTATTACAAATCAAGAGGACATTAGGTAGGTGTACCCAAAAAGGATACTACATGAAACTCCATTCTCGCAATATCCCCTACCACCGTAGCCTTGTTCAACGATAGTAGTTGATTTTTGAAATTCCAAGGCCCTCCCACTAGCACCCACTTATAATCTGCCAATGACTAAAAGTGAAACACAAAGGTATTAGAGCTGCCCTTTTACTCAACCATAAACCCTCTGTCTGTCTGCCAAACATTGCGTAGAACCCGCTCCAAAGCATCCTTTTGGTCGATTGCATTCCCAAGATCTTCCCAACAAGGCACAGCTCGATATTAAGGATTCCCTCCAAGCAATCTGCCTCATGCAGCGTGACATGCGGCGTTTCTTCCTTATCAAGTTCCAAACTTTCGCACAATCTCTTAATCTCTTCAGAATCCATGACAAAAGAAAAGCATATATGAGTTCCGAATAATCCTCAATAGATCGGAATCCCTCACCAGGCACTACAGCCAAGAAGAACAGGCCGATGAAGCCAAAGAATTGTGAGAAAAACCCTAATTCACTTGGGGAGAAAACCCTACACAGATAAGGGAGTAAAATCCTATTTGTGTTTTTATCATATTTTCAACATACAATATTCATCTAAACTTGATGCAGACTAATTGTTCGATCAATAATAATGTGAGTTTAGCAGGACTTTTACCTATAAGATTAACTGAAAACTGTTAAAGAGTTTGGGCATTTTATTCAATGGATATGATTAATTATTATTTCATTGGAATATAAATTATTTGAATAGATTAGATATGATGAAAATGAAAAAAGCTTGATTTTAGGCATTATATAAGGAGACAATTTTTGTAATTCATTATAGTATAAAAAAATATGTAAATTCAAAATCTTAAATTTAAGAAAGCTAATTCTTCTCCTTCGCATAAACTTTAAAATTTTATAAATATTTATCAAAATCACTATTACATTTTTAAAAAGATTCCATGCATCGCATAGGTATGATACTAGCAATTCCGCTGTAAATGTGGTGTTCAATGAAGTTTTCCAAAATTTGAACTAATTTATTAAAATGTGATGTTGAAGTTAGTCTTTGATTTCCTTTTTCGCCTCTATTTTATTTCTTAAATTTCCATTTATATCCCTACTTATATAATTTTAGTTAATTATATTTTTGTGTTGACAAAAAATTTTATTTTTATCCATTTATCATATTATTATTGTTTAATTCATTCATTACTGTTAACTTTTCATCTTCTAACTCCTTTTATCTTCTTCTTTTAAACTTTCACATTATTTCACCACAAATAACATATAAATGTCAAGCCATGCAAGATATTTTGAGGAGATATGAAATGGCGTCAGGTCAAGCTACTAATTTGGATAAGTTGGGGATCTACTTCATTGCCAATGCATTGCCAGAAATTAGACAATAGATCAGCAGTACAATGGGCGTTAACACTCCGTTGAATACAGATCGTTACGTTGCACTGCCTTCATTTATTGGTCGGAAAAAGAAAGAAATATTTAGCTATTTGCGAGACAGATTATGGAAAAGATTGCAAGGATGGCAAAGGAAAATGTTATCAAAAGCTAGGAGAACAGTTGATAAAAAGAATTGGTCAATCTCTTCTGACTTATAGCATGGTCACTTTCTTGATTCCAATTTCATTATGTGAGGAGCTTCAACGTATGATGAACTCCTTTTGGTAGGATGCAAAAGCTGAGGATGGTAAAGGTTTGAGGTGGTACAGTTGGAATCGGCTCTGTGTTAGAAAGGAATTTAGAGGATTGGGCTTCAGAAATTTACATACTTTCAATATCGCTATGCTTGGGAAGTAGGGTTGGAAACTTGTCACTGACCCTAATGCTCTTGTTTGTCTGGTTCTCAAAGCCAGATACTTTCCAAGAGGGAAATTTTTGGATTCAAAACTAGTATATAATCTTAGTTATACATGGAGGAGCATTTGGAATTCCTGGGTAGTGTTAAAGGAAGGATATAGGTGGAGAATTGGTGATAGTCGAAACATTAAGGTATGGAAAGACATGTGATTGCGTGACAGCCCCCAATTCTTACCCGATACGAGTGAACCACCGGAGCTAGAGAACTTGAGAATTATGATCTTATTCTTGGAGGTCGACAAGAGTGGGATGCGTTATTCTTCCAAAAGCTGTTTACTAGAAAAGTAGTGGCTAAAATTCTTAATACTTCCCTCAGCATTACTCCAAGGCTGGATATAATAATTTGGAATTTTAGTAAGAAAGGTGATTATCTTGTCAAACCAGGCTATAGAATGGCACTGAAAATTAAAGGAGATGATGAGGCTATTCGAGTTCAAGGGGACTCAAACAAGATTTGGAATATGCATATTCCACCAAAAATGAGAGTCTTCCTTTGGCGTGCTTGTCGGGGCTGTTTACCTACAAAGTTTAAGCTTCATCAAAGAGGTATTCCATTACAAAATCATTGTGTTTTATGTAGAGAAGAGGAGGAAACGAGTGCCCATGTCTTGTTAAATTGTCCATATGCTAGAACTTATTGGAATATGGCACGGCTACCGATCAATGTTAATAATGGAGACTCTTTTAAGGAATGGTTTTTTGATATGCTTAATAACTCTAGTCATGAAGTGCGTAGTGTGGTTGGCTTGGAGCATTTGACGGGAGAGATTCTAAGTTTTGGACAAGATCATTTCTTCAACTACGACAATGTGTGAACATGGGTCTAACGGCACTATGGGAATGGCAAGAAATTAGGAGGCGCCCAAGTGTGGAGAATGGGTTGATCAAAACAACTTTCAGTCGATGAACCTTCCAGTTGGGTATGTAATTTACAATGTGGATGCGGCTGTCATTAGAGATCATAATGTTGGAATTGGTATGGTGGTTAAAGATGGAAATGGTGGTTTCATGGGACTAAAAATAATACAAATTCCTAGATGTGACTCGGTGAAGGAAGCAGAGGCAATGGGGCTAAGAGAGGCTCTTCATTGGTTGAGCTCCGAAGGCTAGGACAAAGTTCTCTTCAAGCTTGATGCAAAAGTAGTGGTGGATACGGTTAGAGATCAAAATATTGATTCCAGTGAATTTGGGCTTATTATTCAAGATTGTCAAGAGCTTAGCAAAGGTTTTCCTCATTTCAGAGTCTAGTTTTTTCCAAGAAGAGGAAATGGAGTTGCACTTTTTTTGGCTCACAAAGCACTTGATTACCAAAATCCATGTATTATAAGTGAAGCGCCGGTACGGCTTAAAGATGTCCTTGAACATGATGTACCGAATGTTTCTACTATGAATGCGAATTGAGCATTTTTCTTCCAAAAAAAAAAAAAACCATATAAATTTGATTGAAATACCACAATAATTTTAAATTTATAGCCTACATTTTTTAAATTAAAATTAGATAAGGAAATGAAATATATTCTAATTCCACCACAATCTAATCACCAATTATTCCATAAATTCATGTTCTTCCGACCAAGATAAATAAATAAATAAATCACAAACACCCTTAATTTTCTCATAATATGTTATACAACAAGTTTAACAGTTTTGGATTATTTCATAACAAATGTTTTGAAAGAAAATTGTTGTCAAAGATATAATATTTGCTAACCAGTTAAAAATTGAATATAAGAAATGCAACCAAAAGATTGCGGACATAAATATTCTAACTTTAAAACACTAAGGACTTTTAATGATGCGGCCATCAGGCCAACAGGTCAACAATAGAATTGTGCTGCCAAGTCCATATGACCTACTGTATTTAGCAACCTAATGACCTGACAGTAGGCATTTGGTCCCCAACTTTGAGCATCTAGCTCGCAATGTCATATCAGACTAACCTCAGATAATGCCAGTTGGAAGGCAACTTATATGCCCACTTGCAAATTTTATCACTTAAGGTTGATAGGACTATTGTGTTAATTGTAAAGTCTGCATTTGTCTTCTTTATGCAACATTTAGCTAGCAATTAGTAAAAAAGTCGACACTTGGCTCCAACTAATTATATTTGTACAAGCCTCCTATTGGATAAGTATTAAATCCTTGTAATCATTATTCATCCAAAATGAATATTATAAATAAAAGGGAAATGCTTAAGGTATTAACTTCTCCCACTTCAATAAATCTTTGTCTCTCTTGCATTTATTCTCTCCTTAGCTCTCCCTCATAAATTCACAAATTCCTCAAACTCACGCATTTATTGCTCGAGTTAATTCAAATACAAGTTTCCCACGTCAACAAATTTTGGTCATTAAGTCAAAACTAAAATTTGACCTCAATAAATTGGCGCTGTCTGTGGGAAAAATCTTACAAAAAAACCAAGCCAAAGCTCCCGGTGAGAAAAATGAGTCAAATATCCTAAAAAATAATATAAAACCATACAGATGGCACCATATAGCACCATATAAACATGTGGCGCGCATCGATGCACTCTACATGGTTGTGGTTTCCCATATGGCGCATCCTGATGGTTGATGCATGCCACATGATTATATGACACCATATAATGTTAGATCAGAACTCAGAAATACCCACTAGATTTAGAAAGAGAAAAACAATAGGATGTGGCCCTTCATGCCCGGCTCCCGAATCTGAAATTGAAACCTTGAGAAGGTAGACAGAAGCTGCTTCCACAGAAGTGAGGTAGCTGTAGGAGAAAAATAATTGGCTGGTATCTTCACGAAACATAAGTGAATCCTCTCAATAAGAATCTTCATGGCAGGATGAATACGTCAAAAGAACTCCAATAAGAACGGATCTTCCAAGAGGGTACATGAGAAGAAGCCTGAGTTTCACTCCCACAATGACCTAAGGCTCAAGTCAACAGACTCTGTGCGAGGTATGTCAACTCATTTTAGAAATGAAGGAGAAAATAATGTATTTACAAGTTAGGATCTCAATTTCAATAAGGTCCAAGGAGGCTGAAATCACCAAAGTGCCTACGCCCAAGGGAAAGGAGGCGAAGAAGGAGAAGCCTAACGCCCACTTCCCACTATCAAGTTCTCCTTTGAAAAACTATAAAGGTCAACAGTTAGCTCCACAGCAAGCTATGAGCTAGATGAGTTGAGGAAGTGACGACCTAGAGTAAAATCAATCCAGAAGGAAAGGAGCCGATGATTTTTAGGGCAGGCCTTCTCTTTTTGTCTCTCCCATTAGGGAGGTCTTTATGCTATTAAAAATGAAGCTCCTCCAAATTGAAACTTACAATAATGAGATGAACTCCATTGCTTACTTCTATAGATATGTGTCATGGAAGAAGCTCCAAAATGCTACAGGACCTATAATGTGTAAGGCTTTTGTACTTAACTTAGAGGGAAATGTGCATACTTGTATGGAAACTTGGCTCTACGGTTTGTATACATTTGGAAGCAGCTCTCCTTAGAGTTTGCAACACAATTCATAGGGCCCAAGATGAGACAACCCTATAGAGATGATGGAACAGTTAAATAGGAAAAGTTTGAGCTGCTTTAGAGCTACATTGACCGTTTCAACAGATAGGTCATGATAATAGAGAAGACGGCTGATGAATCGCTTTTGATAGCTATTAAATCGGGTCTATGTAAAGATACATCTGTTGGTGGCAATGCACGAACATCAGCCAAATACCTCCAAGGAGCTCCTGAGGAAAGTTGAAAAATACATCAACATAGGGGAGGCCCACGACTTGAGCGACCTGAAAAGGTCAAGAGGAAAGATTAGAAGGCCAAGAAAGAGCAACAGAAAAATGAGGAACCTTCTTCCACCTCCAAGCTAATCACTAAGCTCAATACTTTTGTTGAGCACATTTTCAATCTCCTAAAGAATGATCCGATTCTACCGAAGGCAAAGCCCATAAAAAAGACTTCAAAAAATACTGATCAATCTAAGTATTGTAAGTATCATAGAGCTGTACGTCATGACATAGATGAGTGCAGGCACTTAAGGCAAGAGATCAAGAAACTCATTAAGCGAGAATATCTAGGTGAGTACATAGGTAATCACCAAGGATATGACAGACAAGCTCAGTTCCAAGAAGACCTCAATGCCCGAGCTCTACAAAACTGACCTCTGGCTGAGATCCATATGCTCGTCAGTGGAAATCACAGTATAGAAGCTTCTAATGAAACCCACCAAATCTACTCCACCCAAAAAGAGAAGGGAAAATAAAGAAAAATGCTTCATTTGTTTAGCATGAATTTGTTGCCAAATATGTTTTCTATTAGTCATAGCTAAATGAATAGCTCTTGCATTAAATACCCAGAGACAACCAAAAAAAAAAAAAAATAATCATGGGCTTCCCGGCTGCAAGCAAATCAGGAAAGAAACATGATTTTTAGTGTAGAATTTTCTAGAAATATATATAAAGAACGTAGTAAAATAAGAAGGAGTAATAATCTTGAAAACGAAAGATTGTATCCTTTAAACAAAATAATATTGTCAAGAACATACCTTTCGGCCATTGCAAAAGGGGTAAACGCGGTGAAAAATGTTTCTTTTCCATATGGAAATAATCAAAACAAACTCAAACTGTTGTCACATGAAAAAAAAAAACAAAGCTCATAAATAGAAAAAAACTAGATTTTTCTACATCAGATCGTTGTCGCTCGAAGAAAAAGCACCTGCTGTAACCAAAATCATAGAAAGGAAAAATCAGAAAAATTATATAAAAAACAATCACTACAAGAAAACAGGGCATCACCGACGAAAAATTCCGTCAGTGAAACTTAAAATTTCGTTGGAAATACCCTTCACCGACGAAAAAAATGGGTTGGAAAAATCGTCTGTGATACCCTGTTCGGTAATGTTTCTAATGGAAATTTTGAATCCATCAGAAATTTCCGATGGAAGAAAAATCCGTCGGAAAGTCCATCAGAAATTTCTGACGGATTCCGATAGACCTCCAAAAAATAATAAATAAATAAATTTTACCCAACCCCACTTTTGCACCCGCGGGTCTAACTCAAAACCCACTCCCCGACCCATGAACCGGCAAATTAATATTCTTCAATTTGCAGCCATCGTCATTCGATCCTGTGACCTAGGGATTCAGGAATAAGTTCCCAACCACCAGGCTATTGTGTGTTCTTGTTGATGTTTTCCCAACAAATATATATAAAGTATTTCCTACTAATTTTGTTAATTTAAAAATGACAAATTTTTTTTAAAGCATTGGACTAATATATCGTTTATTATTTCATTAAACTTTATTATATTAAGTATGTCATTTATACTATAAATTTTTTGATTATACCATTATTATAATATTTGTTGCTAATTTTCTACATTATATATTTCATTGTTAACTAAAATTAAAGATAATAAAAAATTGTTTTACTAGAATAACTACTCAATACGTTTTGGATTTCACAACTACAATGATTGTTATGCCTACTGAGATTCTATATTTGATGTTTATTTCCGTTCCAAGACAATTGGTGTCTTTTGTTGATTGTCCTTGTTTGTTGTTGATTTTTTTCTCCCTAACTTTAGTTTGTATTTTTAATTATAGATACAAAAACATAAATCATTTTCTATTTTTATATCTAAGGGTTGTTGATTGTTAATAACACTTTTAATTTTTTCTAGTTTTTTAAATTTAAAACAAAATTTTACTTGCTATATATCAATTAATTTATCCTCTAGTTTGCAAAAAACCTTAACATAACACTTTACAGATACAAACACGTACCTTAATAATATACGTATATTAATTAATTACATGAATAATAATAACAGTAATAATAATAACAAACAATCATTGGCCGCAAGATGCAAGCCAACATGTATATATATTAACTAATTAAATTAATAATACTAACTTAAACTCCAATCTTTAATTGTCTATAACTTGATTATTATATTCATTGTAAATTATAACTAAATAATACCCTCAACATGTCAAGATAAGCATGAAAATTAGCTTTTAGAATGTAATTGCAATCGTTTTTTTTTTTTTTGGCAACTTTTTATTGCATTTTTAATTGATACTAGACTTAATTATATGTAATGCCATCTTACTAAATCTGTCAATATTTTCATAACTAAAATACTTTACATTATCAATAATTTTGCTTCTCTTGTCAGATGAACAAATTGTTTGATCTACTTATAACTCCTTTTATTACTAGCCTATTTATTTTGAGAGATGCATATTCGTATACATATTAACACTGTGCTTTTTACTAAACATTTATCTTAATGCTTAAAGATGCTAAAATTATAGTTAATAAACACGCTAAAAAAATGGAATATGATATGTCCTAAGACACAAATATGTGAAAGAAAAATCTCAAAAAATAAATGAATGAATAGGCTGGGAAATGATTTTAGAAAAGTCCTAAAAAGTCCATCGGTTGTTGGACTTTGATTGTATGCCAGAAACACTATTGAGCTTCCGACGGAAATTCAAATCTGTCAGTGATTACAGACAGAATATGGATTCTGTCGGAAAGATTCTGATGAAATCCATATTCCATTGGAATATTTCCGACATAAACCAAATTTCACCGGTAATTACCGATGGAATCAAAATTTTGTCGGTAATTACCGACGGATTTGAATTTCCGTCAGAAATTACCGACGGAATTTGGTTTCGTCGGAAATTCCCGACCATATTTTTCCCGCCACAGATCACCGACGAATTTTTTGATTCGTCAGAAAATCTGTCGGTATTTTCCGACAGATTGTGGTTGGTCGGAAAATTCTGTTGGTGTTGCTGTGTTTTCTTGTAGTGAATGGCCATGGTTGCAAGATCGGAGATTCACAGTAGAGAGGAAAAAGATCCCTGTATTGGCAGAATTCACTCAGATGGAAAATGAAGGATATATGGTTTAATTGGCAGGTGAGGATCTCTAGATGAATGAATGAAATGATAAAAATAAATAAACGGGAATCACGCCAGAGATATCTAAAACCAAACAAGGAAAAAGAATAAAATAGTAAAAAATTAAAATCCAACCATAGACGTTACTGCAAAAATGGGCGGGCAAATTGCAGTGAAGAGGTACCGTAGACTATTCTCCATATATATATATATACACACACACATAGATTGAAATTCATATACCATTAGTTGCTCACATTTACCGAAGCATTTCCCTGTAATAGAGCGTATGGCTAACTTTTTGCTATATTTTACTAATCTATATATTAATTAAATGAAAGAAACTTCAGTACCTTTGTACCATAGTTTTCACTTCAAAAAATCTCTTAGTAGGGTCTTTTAGACATTTTGTTTTATAATACGGTAACCTATGTAGTATTCTGAATAATTTTTTTAAAATTTTTTATTCACTTTTGTCTTATCTATTCACTATTTTGAAATAAGATTCACTATTAAATTTAATAACTAATAGATAATTATCACCATTTAATTGTCTAAATTATAGATAAATTTGATTATCTAATTGTCTATCATATCTTGAAATTTGTAGTTCATAATTAATAAAGTTAAACATATGTACATCTTTAGTTTAAGTTAATTGAAAATTATAACTGTAATTTTTTCTTTATTTTCTTGGTATAGATGAATATTAATAATTATGACTATTTTATATTTTCACAGTGTAAACCACCCAGCTAGCAATTATTCGTAGGATGTCATTTATCTAAATTAGTGGAAAAAAATAAAATGATATTTATTTGCGTTAGCCATAACAATCAGGTTAAAATTTATTGTAAACTATAGTTACTTTAAGCTGACAAGAAAATAATTACATTATTATTTAGTTGATGTTAAAAATTAATTATTCCTCATTGAATATTGTAACCTTATAAACACCATACAAAAAAAACTTACAAAATTTCATATTATTTATTGTTTAAAATAATTTGACTTATATTCTTTCCGTGCAACGCACATGTGAGAACTTAGTTTAAATATATTTTAAAAGTAGTTTTCTAAATACCCCAATTTTTACATACTCAAAGAATAACAAGCTACAATTTGTCTAATTACGTGAAAAAGTGGCCACAATTGGATGATATACACTTTCCTGTTTGTCCAAAGATAAATTCTTGCCAAGGCTCAAATTATCTAATAACATTCCACCCCTTAAATTTGAGGTTCAATTCCCTGCCAAAATTTTCCTTGTAATAATATTAAAAAAGAAAAAGGTAAGTCCCCTTGATCTTGTTTATCACATTTATTGTTGCCCGCAAACGGACCCGAATTCGGCAAATACAAGCGGAGGACCTTATAATTAAAGAAATGAATGAATCCCTCTCGGAACTAAAAATTTTCTAAGGAACTTGATCTAGCTCCACAGTTTGTGGGGCTTCTTTTGTTAGATGTTTACATATGAGTTATAGGGATTTTTACAGCCTAATCAATTTCTATAGAAAGACTGCTCGGAATGGACACGCTATAGGGTTTAGCTATACGGTTTAGCATCCGTCATCACAAGTCGCAATTTGGACAGAAAGAAATTGAGAATTTATTATTAGCCAAAGAAAATTCGCTTCATTTGGAAACTCTGCAATTTTCCTTTTAAATCCAGATCCTGGAAGCATTCACATCTCTATCAAAGCGTTTTTCATTCAGTGAAGATCAAAAATAAGGTATTTTTGCCTCTAAACTTGAATATAGATACACCCAGACATCTCTGCTGTCGTTTTTGTTTCTTGTGTGGCATTATTTTGTCCTCTTTTTGCGTTCATTTTGCTGTTGATAACATGGTTTTAAGAAGTCTGTTAATGGGTTACTGTCAAAATATGATCTAAGGAATTCGCTTCTTCATCTGCTTTTGACAACAGTTAAGTTTTTTAGATTTTTTAGTTGAAATTAGTTAAATTTTTTAGTTAGGAATATGTTTCGTTCTTTGTGAGTAGTTCTAGCTGTTACTGATTACTAATTTTATGTCCAAAATTGAAAAAGAAAGCTCATTTCTCAACTAGATTTAAATCTATATCTTTGAAAAGAATTATTGCCTTGGTGTAAAAAGCTGAGGAAATGTTAACCAATGCCTCTGGTTTGTTGTCCAAAGAATATTGTCGGTGCTAATCACAGTGTGATGTTGTGCTCCCTCTATATATGGTGGCATGTTTCTACCTCTGAATGTTGTTCTGAAGGTTGTAAAGCAAAATTATTGCAGAGACAACAATACTAAAATATAGAGCAGTCAAGTAATCGTTCTGTGTATACATATGGAGATCACCATCCTTTTCTGAAGTTGAGCATTGACTTTGCTAGAAGTTTCTTGTAATCTAGATTATGTAAATGCTAACTTGCAAGTCTTGAAAGAGATTGCCTTTTGGTTGTATTTTCTGTATGCTCTTTAATATATTTTCTTTAATATAAAGGGGAAATATAAAATCTTGACAATAAATATAAATCTCGATAACATATATATAACTTACATCTCGTCTACATTCGGATAATATACCTTATTAACAAATCCTATGGACAGAGATCTATAAGGGTAAGCATCAGGGAGCTCCAACTTATTTTCTATACACCACCATGGTAAGGGCCTATGAAATTCGATCACTCAGAACATAATCTTGTGCTCTTCATCTTGCAAATAATAAAACTATACAATTAATTTTCGAACTATGCATTTCCCACATAAGCGGGCTGGGGGGCGTAATATTTTGGTTCCAGGATTTGTTATTGCATAGCGCTTACAAAAAAAGAGAAGAGGTTTATTTACATGGGTATATTGCTATTGTAATCTCTACAATGGCGGAATCAGCCCGGAGGTTCAGTGGGGGTACAAGTTAATTGAGTAAAATTTATTTCAAAGAGGGGAAATAACATAATAAAAAAATATTACTAAATAACTACTCTGTCGAATCACATTTGAGGAACAAAGTAAATGCTCTCCACATAATTTTTGGTCTCTCTTATTCCTAGTTGATTTGTTGCATACTATAACCTACTTGAAATAAACAAGATAAAATTATATCTTCTAGCATACTTGTATCTTTTACCATCATTTTTTATATTACAAAGCTTAATTTTGTTATATTCTTCATGGAGCTTTTACTAATTTATCAAAATTGAAATACTATATAACTAGTCTCTACCAAAAACAAATCAGTCTCATAAAGTTGGATTGAATCAGAAATTCAAAGCGAAACATAAACTTTGGAAACGTACATCCAAAAACACCTTGAGATTTAAAAAAAAAAAAAAAGACAATAAAGGCAACCAAAGATTATTTCCACACAAGAACAAAAATTCAATTGCAGGCTAAAGAAATCTTTGGAAATATACATCCAGCAATAATTTTCATTTCACCACCATCAAAGCAAAACTCCAAGCTAGCAGTGAAGACAAACTCTTCAAGAATGGAAAAGTTGATGACAATAATCTTGCATCGTACCATTTCTTGACATGTCATCATCCCTGCCACAGATTTACAAATCTATCAAGGATGAAAATCAAGGACGATGACTTGCCACAAATTTGGTCCCTGAAAATAAAGGAAGATTGATACAGGATCTTTGTATTTTAAACCTAATATTTCTCTTCCACGCTTCTCCAATAGCTTGCCAACATTAGTGAAAATTGCACTTACCCTATTCAACGAACATTTATTAGGAACATTTCAAGATTGCCAGTTTTAAGTGATAAATGTACACCAAAAAATGTAAATATGTATGCCACACAGCTGTTATTTGCCAAAACTATCAACTTGAAGCAGGAAGACATAAAAAAATATTGCTAGTCCACATAGAAAAAGAAGTTAGCTTCAATGGGACAGGAGAAGAGATCAGTTTCATTGCGTGCATGGTGTGTTAGTTCACCGTTGAAAGATAGAACCATTGGGCAGCAACATATATGTAAATATATTTGCCGATTTCCCTTTCTATGTTTTCAGCTGTCACTATTAGAAAAAAACATAATAGACGTTGGTTGTAATGATGAATAAATGTCAGTTGTGACGTAGACACCTATGTAGGAGACGTCCATTCTCAAAGTATAGACGTTGGTTGTTGGCCGACGCCTAAAGTTAACAACAGGTATCGGTTGTTTCACACAACCGGCACCGAAGGTTGGTAGTAAGCATCTTTGTACACAACTGACGCCTATTGTTAATGTTAGGCGTAGCTTGTGATCAAACAACCGACGCCTATATAATTTAATTTTTCTTTTGTTTTAGGCATCGGTTGTTGTTTCAAAACAATGGACGCCATTTGATTTTTTGTTTAAATGCACTAGAAATATCTATTGTCATCCTGTGAAGTTAGATAAGAAATGCATAGAATCCACAACCAAGAAGGATTTCCAGCACCAACACTAGCAATTTCCATACACTTTAACACAATTATCATCACCAACTTAATATAAATGAAACTATAATCAATAACTACTCCATAATCTAGTATTATAAATCTAAGTACTCCAAACATCAATAACTATTATATTATTATATTACTCCAATCATTGTTAAATCTTAATATAAATCTAACTACAATCAATAATTAATTCAAACAATATTAGCAATAATGTAATCTATAAATTGAGCAAAACTATTATGTCATTAATTAACCATTCAAATAATGGGCCCTAACTATTGAAATATACATATTTGCATGAAGATCTATAATCCATAAGTAAATAATATTTCAAAATAGATAAGAGCAAAAATCACATACAATTGTCGACAAAGTACTGAGCCCATTTTTCCTGAATCTCATCTATATTAGCTTCAATATATAGCCTAGATTGATAAACCTATAACAAACAAAAAGAACAATAATTATTTTGCTAATAATATATATACACACACACATGAATAATTAAATAATTCTTAGTTTTCAATAAATATTTATATCATATCAAGATATTCTTCAATATTAGAATATAGCGTGACTATCTCGAACATATTTCTCATCACACAATAGCCACACTCATTGGATCCTAGTTGCTGAGTGCACTAAAAGATCCAATGAGTCGAAAATAAATATTAGTAATTAAAAAGCTAAAATATGAAACTTTTATAGTTATTGTAACATTCAGAGGATATTTTACATGCATCAATTGATTTCCATACGAGATTTTTGTTCAGTATTTTCCCTAACATGTACAATGCTTTAAGTACCTTAAAGTTATAATATATGTGTAAGTTAAATAAACTCAAACTTACACAAAAATATATTATGTCAATGGTTATTAATAATTACTTACGTAGACAATTCTAGCTTGATATCTAATGTACGCCTCTTATCCCCCATAAAGTCTAAAAAGTACATCATATTACGTTTAAGTCACAGCACAAGCAGCATCTAATTAATGATTTCTAGAATATTTTATAAGAATGTAAGTTTGCATAAGTTAGCCACAAATAATTTAAATTAGGTCAAAAAAACATGAACAGTCTAGTCGGTTTTACCCTGATGATATGACGCTAGAATGTACTTATTGTCCATCATTTGGGAAAGCGCACTGACCATGTAAGCATAACTCGCTTCTCCATTAGTAATGGCAACGGGTCGGGTTCAGGGCGGACCGGGCCCGACCCGACCCGACCCGCGAAGGATTTTGCCTGCCCCGCCCCGCCCCGTGACCCGCCAAAATTCAGAGCGGATCGGGTCAGGATTTCTGACCCGTTTAGCTACCTGTTTAGTATTTTTTAATATATTTTTTATTTTTCTTATTTTTTTCTTAATTTTTCTATTTATTTTTAATTGTTTTAATTTAAACGGGGCGGGGCGGGGCGGGGCGGTTTTGGTCGACCCCGCCCCCCAACCCGCAGGGTGAAAAATCTTTGCCCCGTTCAGTTCGGGGCCTCACAGGTTCTCGAGCGGGTCGTTTTAAATTGTCATCCCTACTCTCCATTAGCTCGAAATTAATAGCCCCGATCAGCGCGAGACAAAGAAATCTAATGTTTTCATTCCCGTATACGTTGTACAGATGATGTAAGTATCTGAAATACATTATACCAACCGTGAAATGTTAAATTAAAAATTATACGATGTACTTAATTGGGAGAGAGGAAGTCTTACATTTCCCAACCTTGCAAAACAAGTACGTTCGACCATTGTAAATTGAGGATGTTGGCAATATCGTCGACAGAAACATATATATATATCATCCACCATCTGAATTGGGGTAGTATGGGGTGGGTGTTTTTTTTTTTGTTTTTTAATTTTTTTATTATTTTTAATATTTTTAAATGTTTTGTTTTTAAAATTAAAAGACTAAAGGGTATAATCATCATTTTATATAATAAGTTGAGGGAATAGTGACAAAAGGGACCTATTGTGCACATTTATGGAAGGTTAGGGACCCAAATAAGTGAAAAAAAGGTTGGGGCCTATCCGATTCTGAACCCAAAGGTTGCGGACCTTTTGTGAAATTAACCTGAATGATTCACTGCATGGTCATGTGCAAAGTCAACTGAGACTTTGTAATGGCTGGGCGGTAGCTGTTTACCGTGCATCACTATAGTAGCATTGAATGAGTAAACCATCCCCCCACCCATAATTTCAGTCTTATCATCGCAAACAAGGGCCAGATAACACTGAGTCGGCTTCTTAGGATATTCAATACACAAGTGAACAAAATAACGTTTACTATAAGAATTGAAATGAAGTCAATGCACTCAACAACATTTGCGCACAATACTAAGTATACCTCAATGTCAAGGTATGGCTGGGGATTAACTGAATGATGGCTACCACGAGTCGGTGGTCTCTCGGAAGGACTCGCAGCTATAGATATTTCCATGCCATGAAATTGTGTAGGTATTTCCATTTAGTAATGCTGGAAGATAAAGGCCATATGCGACTGCATCATATCAAACTGAGCCTGCATTTATGCCACGGTCTCTTTCCTCACCCACTTAGTAATGCTAGATTCCACCTCCGATATGTCACCTTTCTAAGATCATCCAGCGACACGACCCTACTTGATCTTCTCCTAGGCTCGTCAAGTCGTCCATATATGTCCTTCAAAGTGATATATCCACCATAGCCCCTCACCCTACTAGGGAGGTCCTCATTGCCAAGCGCCGCCGTTAAGTTATCCCAGTGTCTCTTTGGGGTAAAAGTTCCTAGACTGGCGCCCTCGTGCGTTTCTTTCTGTTTACAAAAATTAAAATAAATATAAGTCATGTGAGTAAAGAGCAAGTAACTAAGTAAAGTAAAAATTCCTTATTAATGTATAATTATAATTTTCTCATACACCTCATTCGTTTTCTCGTTTGGTATGTAACAAGTCCCATCTGGAAGAGAAAGACAGGGGGTCTGCAACAGCCTACTCCACTCTCCTATGAGCATAACCAGCTGAGCCTAAATGGTAAGAATGCACATTAAACACTTGATACTGCTTCACCTTCTCACTTTTCTCCTGAAAGTCAATTCAGTAACTGTTTTAGTTTTTTGCCAGTGGTAAGAAAATAATATAAAATTTGCTTTGATCATACTTTGAACTCCTCAGTTTCATGATCCTACTTGAACGTCTCCCAGATGGCAGACGTAATGAAATCATAAAATTGGCAAGGAGTTTTATACTTCTTGTGCTTCTCTTTGATGTATTTTCGCACCAATGAAGCCTTGAAGTCTCACAATTTCTTCCCAGCTTCTCTCAATATAGACTCCTTCAATCAGTCATCCATGAGGTTGAATATTTTCTGCATGATAAAAATATCAAATTATGCAATATCAAATTTCTGTAGGATAAAATCAAATTGAACCACGTAAACTTATAAAAATACCTCGACATCTTCCCACACAAGATCCTTAAGGGGTTGCTTAGCTACATGCCAATTAGGATAGTTTATATATACATGAATCCGGACCACACTACCCACATAATTTCCCAAATCTGTAGCAAATTGCCTTATCGGCCTTCCTTGCTCATCAAATTAAACCACCACATCCTGCTTCTTCTTCAATTTCTTGAAAGTTGTTGGATCTCTTGTCCGCTTCTTTTGATTTCTAGTTGGATCATCTGTTAGACCTGAATTGTCAGCCAACAAGAGCGTTCACTATGTCTCTATCTACATACAAATATAAATACAAGTACATTAGTCTAACCAATCGTATTCCAACACCGTAGTACATGTAAATAATAACATACAAACTACAGGTAAGATAACTAAATATGAGTACAAACATGAGAATTGGAAATGCATATATAATGCAAAATGCAAATGAACTTACACGATGATGCTATTACGAGCGATGGTCAATCCATAGGCCTTTCCCATGGTCTGAACGAATGTAATTTGTCTCTATATTATCATCCGATGTAGGTATATATTGTATACTAACGGAGAAAAGGAGAGTCTCGTCAAATTGATCATACTCTTTTTTGTCAACCATATCATATATACCAACTATATGTCTCTCGCCTTGAAGGACGACTGATCACTTAGGCTCAACAGGATCAACAATATAGAACACTTGCTTTTCTTGTGATGTGAGTACGAAAGGGTCATCCTGATAGCCCAGCCGACCAAAGTCCATTAGAGTGAAACTCAATTCGTCAACTCAAACTTCCCGACTGTTTTCAACCCACTTACAGTGAAAAAGAGAAACCTTGAGAACCTTGTAATCAAGTTTCCAAATTTCTTCAGTTACACCATAATATGACATTGTGGCTTCTACTAGCCTTCTATAGTTGGCTCTGGAATACTCTGATAAAAGTACTACTACTATCATCACACTATTTGGCATCGTGCTCTTATCGTCTTGCCATTTTGTGTAAAATGTGTACCCGTTAATGTCATACCCTTTGTAAGAAGAAAGATACACTCTAGGACCATACGCCAACCATTTTATGGTCTTTCTGATCGCCGTAGGTGTGTGGGACAATTTTATGTCATACCCTTTGTAAGAAGAAAGATACACTCTATCTCTAAACCATGTTATAAATGTGTGATTATGTTTATTGGTCAGCCACATCTCACTCTTTGAAGGATTCTGACACATTAATAGCTACTTATGCTCGTCTAAATATGGGTGAACTACAGTAAAGATCTGCAAGACAAGAAGATGTGCTTTATCCTGCATTTTGGTCCTGGGAATGATTGATTTGAATCCAATCATACCTTTACCTCTAAGTCTCCACTCGTGTTGCAATTTAGGAATACGAAGGGTTTTGACAACATCTAGGTAATCAGTACAAAATTTAATAGCCTCTTTAGTAGTATAACCTTCAATTATACTCCCTTCTGGTCTAGATCAGCTTCTCATAAATCCTTTCAAAATACTCATATATTTATCAAACGGACACATATACTTCAAGAACACCGGGCCATAGATATTAATATCCCTTACCAAGTGAACAATTAAATACGCTATAACGTCAAAAACTGATGGCAGGAAATACATTTCCAACTGGCATAGAGTGATAACAACATCGGCCTACAAAGCACCCAAGGCCTCGGGATCAACAACCTTGCAACAAATTGAATTGAAGAAGAAGCAGAGCTTAGTTATAACATGTCTAACATGTTTTGCCAGTATACCTCGTATTGCAATCGACAAAAACTGTTGCATTAAGACATGACAATCGTGGGACTTCTTACCAACCAATTTTATGTCTTTCATAGACACAAGCCCCTTGATGTTTGACGAATAACCAGATAGAAACTCAACAGCATTTAGACACTCACAAAATCTGTCTTCTCTTATTTAGACAAGATATAGCATGTGGGGCAAAAATGTACACTTTCCAGACTCCTGTAGTGCTAATTATTTTAGTATCCCCATTTCTACCATGTCTTTTCTAACTTTGATACCATCTTTCGTCTTTGATGGAATATTCAATGACATTCTGATGATACTGTCGCACACATTTTTCTCCACATGCGTTAAATTGAGACAGTGTCTAACTAACAAATGCTGCCAGTATGGTAAATCTTAGAATATAGATCGCTTCTTCTATAGACTCTTCTGTAGAGGTTTCAAAGTTTTACGATACATGACATTAATTTTTTTAACCCTCTCATAAATATCTTTTTGTGTTGACAGCAAATGGACGACTCAAGTCTCAGTTCGCCTATTGAAAGCCTTTTTCTTCTTTCGATATGGGTGTTCAGATGGGAGAAAGATCCGATGACTTATGAACACATTTTTCTTGCAGTTATTCGACCATAGATCGACCATCTCATCTTCGTAAATGGTGCACACTTTGGCTCCTTTCGTATATTACCAGACAAGTTATCGTATACTGGAAAGTAATTTACGGTGCAAAAAATCATTACACGTAATGTGAAATGCATCTAGCTATGTTTATCGAACACTGACAAACCTTCGTTCTATAACAACTTCAAATCATCAATAAGTGGTGCGAAGTATACCTCTATATCGTTTCCTAGCTCTGTAGGCCCCGAAATCAACAACGGCAATATTACATACTTTTGTTTCATGTACAACCAAGGAGGAATGTTGTAACACACTAAAAGAACTGACCAAGTGCTATGTTAACTACTAATATTACCGTGCAGATTCATTCCATCTGTACATAATCCAAGCATAAAATTCCTATCTTTTCCATTGAATTCAGAAAGGAAAATTCTTGTTGGACAAGAAAAGAGACATGTTTGACAAAATTGACAAGTGTTGCGTGTAATTAGTGTTGATGTAAAAGTGATGTGATGTATTGAAAAACAGGATTGTGTCATGTGTTAGTTTTGTTAAACTTTTTGTATATATTTATGTTCAAATAGCACAACCCATTCAGGAAACATCCTGTTTATATTCCTCCACCGGAGAAAATTAGCTAGGTGTCTGAGTTTTCCTTCTTCTTTCCTCCCATTAGCATGCCATCGCATTTTCTTCGCATTATTTGCATTCGTAAACAAGCTTTGAATCTAGATATTATAGGCAGATACCATAACACCTTTGCTAGAGGGCCTTTCTTATCTTTACATTTATCGTGGCTGTCTTTTCTCTTAACCTCGACGCCCCACACATTGGACACTCATACAAGTCTTTGTATTCATGTCAATACAAGGCACAGTCATTTGGACATGCATGTATCTTCTCAATCTCCATAGCCAACAGACAACAATTTCTTTGCCCCGTAAGTCGAGCTAAGAAGGTCGTTATCCTCGGAAAGTATGTCTCTTAGAAGTTTCAATAACCTGATAAAACTCTTATCACTCCACCTATTCTTTGATTTCAAGTTATACAATTTGAACACATCAGACAACTTTGTGAACTTTTTAAATCCAGGAAACAAAGGCTTTTCGGAATCGATAAATAAGCCATTGAAAATGTATGGAGCCTCAATGAAATCATCTTGTAAATCACACGTCATTTCATCTATCCGGTCATTTTGGACATCATCATTACCTTCTATGGCCACATTAATCTCATCACTTTTATTTACCATATTCTCCTCCTGACCACCCTCATTGTCACCAATACTAGTCTGAGGAAGTAAATCCTCGCCATGCCAAAGATATCGCGTATAGCCTTCGTTAAAACAACGCCTAATCAAATGGTGCTTCACTTGATACTTTTTAAGATTCTTACAATTGCGACAAGGACAAGCCATCAATTCTTCCCATTTCCTTGTTCTATTATCTTCAGTAAATTTTACAAATTCTTCAAACTCATTCAAATATTTTAATGTGGTGTATCTCTCATACATCCAACTCTGATCTATATATAACTCCCGACCTATTAATTAGAGGGCCAAAATAAAAGCTACTCATTTTTAACGGGTAAATTTTTCTTACTTTTCAAAAGATTGTTACTTTATATGATTCTCTTAATTTATTTAAGCAACAATACTTGTTAATTACATATATTCATTTGGAACACAAATTTAATCAAAAAATCTTGACATTATTTAATATTATTTATTTTATTTGTGCATCAATACTTCTCGGCCCATTTGCAATATTGAAATTTAATCAAAGAACTATTACATTAGTATTTGTCTTCCTTAAAGTACTTGGCAATGTTACAGTCTTTTTACACTTCTCTATTGGCATCACAAATTTAATCGATTAGTTATTAGATTTTTTGATTTTTTTACTTTAATTAATTAAATTTCAACACTTGTTAATTACTTATATATTCGCATTATAATATTAGTTCGAACCAATAATATAAATTTATATTTTTTTGAGAAAGAATATTAATCTATAGATAAAATACTATAACAATATGAAAAACTTTCAATAAAATATATATGAGGCATTTCATCAAACATGTAGAGTGTAAGATTTCTCCAACTTATGAAATGAACAAATTTAATGCTTCTAATCACAAATTTTATAAATGTCTACTTAAATCATTTGTGTCCATGGCAATGCATACATTTATTTCTCACTCATGCCCAAGAAATTTCATATTTCTATTAACTAAATGACAAACCCATCATTTACCAAATTTCATTGACAAAAACCCTAAAAATCATAATTTCTAAATCCAAAAAAAAAAATTCACTTCACACAAAAAAAAAAAAAATTCCCATCACAAACTAGTCAAAAAGGAGAAAAATTGCCTTGAAAATATTTTGAAGTTGTGGAGAAAAAACTATACACCTGAAATTAGCAAGAAATCAAGATTATACTATGAAATTATAAAGCAATTACCAAAAAGATGGTAGTACTATGAGATTACCAAGAAATCGAGTGTCAATCCACTAAATGTGCACTTGTTGTCGTTCAACGCCGCTGCCGCCACTTGCTAGATAGATATTCTTAGGTCGAGATCTAGGGTGTTAGGGCTCGAAATAAGGGGAAAATATGTTTTAAGGCTGAAATGGAGTGCTATTGTTAGATTTTAGGTTGAAATGAAGTTCAAAAGCGAAAGATCTTTGGTAGAAGCTTTTGAATGTTGGCTGGTCTTCGTGAATAGCAGAAAAGCAGCGTGCAAATGGTATTAAAAAAGTAAAGGAGCCGACGTCTCTTTGAAAATACACGTCAGTTCCTGAAGGAACCGACGTGTGTTAAACTAAAATGGGCACCGATTGTGGGCCTGCAAGCCCATCATAGTTACGAACTATGAGTATCGGTTGTGGGTGTACAACCAACTCCCACAGTGGTAACATTATTTACAAAATTGCCACCTCGTGCTCTTTACGCGTCGTTTTTCCCAACAACTAACGTGTATGTCCATTTTTTTTGTCCAACTCTATAGTAGTGTATAGTCTCACCATTCAGGTTTCCTTTTAACAGTTTATAGAGATAGCTTCTAAGGAAATCATACATCCAGTTCGAGAAAAAATAGAAGAAGCATAGGGAGAAGTTCATGCTTACCAAAATTCACTTAGCTTTCTTTCAATCCTATTATTTTTAATAAATTTTGCACTCACAAGTTGATTTTAAGCTAGAGAAGAAGCACAAAGCAGGATTAAATTGAATGTTTTTGAAATTGTAATCCAAACTTGAAAGCGACAGTGTTGGAATTTCATTTTTGAGTTACAACTGAATGTATGGAAAATACTTTCCATCTAACAAATTTTATCATATAAGTAAAGATGCATTTTTCATTCCAGTTAGTTCTCCACAATTTTAATTCCACTTGTTTATGTTTTCTCAAGGCCAAGATTTCAAACTTTCCAAGAACATGAGTAAATAATAGTAGAGGATGAATCAAATAAATTAGTAAATTCAGTAATCAATAGAATAAGTAGCATACTATCGTCCAATTTTTCTCTTCTTCTAACCATATTCATTTTCTTCTTCTTCTTCTTCTTCTTCTTCTTCTTCTTCTTCTTCTTCTTTTGCGGCTCTTAACCAAAATCAAAGAGTTACCTCCACCCTCCATTGCATTAACCCATTCTTGATTTCCCAATCACAAAGTAATTGGATTCCTATATGTTCACAGAAACATCATAGCAAAGAGTCATCATCCTGATTAAGAAGCATAGACAAAGAAAAAACTTGCCTTTGATAAGCCCATAACACGAAAAATTTGGCCAATTATAAGTTGATGAAGAGTGAGTGAAGGAAGGGGCATTGTCTTACAAAAATTTTCCAAGGTGTGAAGAACTCAGTGAGAGTGCCATATTAAGGTTTACTTGATTATAGAAGTCAACGGCTACAAAAAACGAAAACAAATGGTAAGAACATATAAGCATTTTGTCCTGTATTTGATTAATACATCAAATGCAGTATAATGATTAAGATAAATGATTGTTTTGCATTTTCATTTAGAATCAATTATCTTTTGCTATCTTTTTTGATGATGAATGTCGTCTTCCTTCTTTGATGTCTTTACCTATTACCTTCTGGGGGCTAGGGTCCCACTGGCCCCTAAGTGACTACCACTGGATCTCTACATGTTACAGTTTTTGGTTTTCCTCTTCTCCAAGTTCTGTATCAAATAATCATCTTCACGACTTTAGTATTTAAAAGGTTATAAGAGCTGAGAGACTCGAAATGTCACCGCTATAGGCCTATTGTGACAAATTTTCACAAAGACAATTTTGTTACTACAGGCCCGTACCTATAGCCTCCTAGGGACGACTATAAAACCGGTAGCGATGATGCCTAAGGCAGTGACACAAGTGTCGCCGCTATAAACTCTACGGTTTTGGGCCAAAATTTCTTTTTTACCCAGCCCACCCCGTAGCCCGGCCCATTTCCACCTCAATTAATTGAATACATTATTTGCACTTCCTATGATTCGAACCAAAGACCTCGCCTTTACATCCAAGCACCGCACCAACTGGACTAGATGGATTTTTTGTTAACAGTTTGCATTTATAATATATATTATATAGATTATTACACCTATAGCGACGAATATGTTACTTATAGCGACAACTTGTCGTCAATAAATACAATAACAAAGGTGGGAAATCTTCCCGCCAATCGTATCGCGACAACTTTATATGTTGCCATATAGGTAGTACCGTGTCACGACTATAGAAAAGATCTATAGTGACGATATAACTATGTTGCCGCTGTAGATAGAACATATAGGGACGACATTATATATCGCCGCTGTAGGTGGAACATATAGTGACGACATCTTGATGTCGCTACTATAGCCAGTACCTGTAGCGGTGACCTTTCATGTCATTGCAAGTTGTTGCCGCTATAAGCGTTATTTATTGTAGTGAGAGAGAGAGAGAGAGAGAGAGAGCTCTACTATTTAATGTGCATCTAGGTTCTTTATACACCAAAGCAGGCTAAATCCCTATCTTTTCCATTTTAATTCTTTGTTTGTGTTCCTTTTTATTTTGAGCATGTCACAAAAAAAAAGTTGCAGTTAAATGCCTCCAAAAGAGAACTTTTGCAAAATAGCCATCCCAAATTGCCAAAATGTTTCATAATGTTGTGCACACTATAAAAAAATGACAAACAAAACTTGGAGAAATTCCAAGATTGGTATTAAATCGCCTCCACTAAATGCTCAAATTGTCAATGAACAAAATTTGTCTAAATATATCTTGAACAAGGCTCTATCCCAAGTAGGTCATCTTTCATCTCGACTTCTTTATTTTACTTTTGTGAAGACTGGTGACCTAATTGGTTCTGGGAGTCTGGCCCATTTCAGCAGCCCATCTTATGGCCCATTAGAATATCGCTGATCTTTAACGGAGTCGATTACCTTGATCTGAACTGTCCATAATCAAGATTCATCTCGGCCATTCGTCTGGGATATTTAAAGGCTGTATACTTCTTAGAAGAGGGTTAACAAAAATTTCATACGCTACTAGGGTTTTCTTAAAACTGAAAATTCCTCTCTCTTTCTGAAATATGTCTTAGTGAGACACAAATTAGGGTTTGGATCTTTTCTCCTTCTAGGTAGAGTTAGGGCTTGAGAGTGGGAGATTTGTAGCAATAATCTACTGTAAATGCTCATTTTACTAGGCTGTTTTGGTGACTATTTGTAATCTTCAACATTACTTTTTGGTGGTTCTAGTGAAAGAGAGATGTAGTGACTAAAAATTTTAAAACTATAAATTTTTACAATTTCAAATTCTTTAGTCGTGTTGCTACCAATTCCTTCGAATTTAATTCTTTAACTTAATTTAATTATACATAATAAAGATTTATCTTAATTAAAAATTTGTTTATTTATTTAATTATTTACCATTTAAATAAGTTAAACATACTTAATATTTTACAAATTTTCTTTCATTCCTTAGCCAATTTCTACAAAAATACTTTGCCAGAAGCATTCAATTTCATTAGCCAATTTCTTATTCAATTTTATTACATTTAAAACAAACATTCAATACTTTCCCACAAATGGTAGTCTCCCATTCAACCCTCCATCCTCATGCAACCCTATACCAAAATGATATGTATAAATAACTTCCCAACTCCTCACTTCCAACCTCAGCTAACTCAGCAGCCACCAAGGTTCCTCCATCTCCCTTTATTCCTCCTTATCTTTGGGTAATTTCTACAATCATTCACCACCATTTTCATTTCAATTACCTTCATACATTCAACAATACACCTTCACACAGACAATGCCTTGTATACAAACCAAGACAATTTTTACACCTTTCAAATTCTTTCATTCACACAAAGAGGATTTAATGGAAAGCTTCATATCCATCCCAAATATACAGATTGCCTTCTATTCCAAAAGCAAGAATATGTTCCTCAAGCTTCAACATTGACACAATCATTTTCAAGCAATGAGCAATGAAAGAAAAATGGAATCACACACTTGGCAGCTTCACCCACCACCGTACACCACCACAACAACTGTGCACAACCACCTCGGCCACCATCGACCGCCACTGCCCCCACAACACAACCGCCATTTTCACCACCAAAACTTCACCCATTCCTCCCACTTTACAACCACAAACCAAGCCCAAGCCCTTACCTTCACATTTGCATAGAGATTTTGGTCTATTTTTCTAATCAAGGGGGAAAATCCTAAATTGTTTTAGCTCGGTTTTGCCCCCTCTCCGTTGTGCTTGAGCCCCAAAAATCGCCCTTGTGGCCGAGGACGTCACACTAGGGGCCGAGCACCGGCGTGGGAGGCAAGAATCTGGCGACCCTCCCCTCCCCTGCTGCTCTCTGCTCCTTCAAATGGCTAAGGGAGTTTGAGAGCAAATATTATATGTTTGTGATTTCTAAATTTCAGTCCCAATGTTTTACACCATTTCATTTAAGCCTTAAACTTTCTGTTTTGTTTAAGTGAGCATAAAAACTTTTGATTTGGTTACTTTTGGCCCTCAAACTTGTGATTCCTTTCTTATAGGCCCAGAAACTTGCATTTCGTTTATTTTAGCCTATAAATTTTTATTCTCAATTAATTTAGTCCCTTATTTTGGGTTTTTTCCATATTAGCCTTGAAAGTTTATAAGATTTTAATTTTATTTTATGTTTATACTTTATTCATTTAAACCCATAAATTAGTTTATACTTATTTTAATTAAGCCCTATTTTCATTAAAAATGAGATTTAATGACTTTAGCTATTTAAATTCTAATTTTTGGATTTGTTGAAATTTTTAAGGATTTCTAATTAGTTTAAATAAATTGATTTATTTTATACCCAAATTTTGGTTAGTTCTTGGTTTTCTAGTTTTTCTTAACTTTTGGGAATTAACCCCAAAAGTTAAAAATATAATTATTTTATATAATTATTTTATTATAACTTAGTTTTAAAAATAATTCCTTTTATAAATAGCTCATTTCACCAAAAATCCTAATTTGAATTTTATATTGTTTTATAGGCGAGGAGTGAAGAATAAAGTGAGTAAACCTTGCCCATTAGCTAGACTCGGTAGAATTTTGAGGTAGACTCTTTTCTAAAGATATTTTCTCACAAATAACGCTAATATTAATTGTTTGCTCTATGAATTGCATATGGAGCTGTGATTTATGTTCTTATAAGTTATTTGCATGAACTTATTTACTTTATGTCTGAGATGAGACGAGACGAGACTTTTGCATATTCTTTATTGCTATGCATAAATTTTTGCATGTATGCTATGATGTTACTATGCACGCTAGTATTTTATATGCCTTAGGGCATGAGACGAGAGTCAGAAACCTACATTTACCATACGATACGTGTTTTTGAGTAAAGACTATTTGAGACTTATAAGATGTGAATTACATTTTTATATGTATGTTTATAGTAAAAATTTGTTACTATTGCGCTGAGTCTATTGAGTATTTCTATGAAATACTCATCCCTTTCCGAATTAATATTTTGCAGATTTAGAGTCAGAGGAGACGCCTTGAACAATGGTGGCTTTCAAAATAAATTGAGATTAGCTTTATTTTGAATGACTTGAACTTTTTTAAGTACTAGGAAAACTTTTGACGTCGTATGAAACAGTTGACTATCATTGACAAATTATCCTTTGTATTGTCACTTGTCACTTTTGAATCAAGATATTTTTCCACTTACTATCCACTCTTGATTCATTTTGATTTATCTTATTTAAAAAAATTTATTGACGTCTCAGGCACCCAGAACCTCGGGCATCCAGAACCTCGGGTGTTACAGGAGACAAATCAGCGTTGGGTTGAGCCTCAATAGTGAGGAGTAAGAATCCATTTTTCTATTTCGCACTTATTTTGTTTGATTTGATCTGCTTGATTGGCCACTCAAAATCCTAACATGCACTATCAGAGCGTTGAAATGTTAGGGTTGAGCCTGATT
Source organism: Nyctanthes arbor-tristis (assembly GCA_963692815.1). Taxonomy (NCBI): domain Eukaryota; kingdom Viridiplantae; phylum Streptophyta; class Magnoliopsida; order Lamiales; family Oleaceae; genus Nyctanthes; species Nyctanthes arbor-tristis. The sequence continues at coordinate 4,664 of CAVNYN010228797.1, read as the reverse complement.
GTTTGAATCAAACTTTGGTGACATGTAAGTGGTTTATTCTCTTTTCTTGAAGATTTCGCTTTCTATTCTGGATTTAGTGTTTGCACGTTTAGTTCCTGACTATATAGCATGCTCTTAGGGTTTCTGTGACTTGATTCTTGATTATTGATTGTGTGGATTAATCTTGTAAACGGTTAATAATTAATTGTACTCTCGGTTTTGTGGAATTATATCTATTGGTTAAACCCTTAAGAACATTGTCTCTATTTTTGTTTACTGCATTATGTTCTTGGTTCTGCATCATAACTTTATTCCCACTAAGCTGATATTACACTTGCCCCTCGTTAAGGACCTTGACTTGAGATCATTGAGTCTAACAGAATCATGGGACTTCTAGGGTTAGCCACTAGTTTTCTTGCATGTTTTGTTCCTGCGTGGAACCCTTGTTAGTGTTTTATTGACAAAGGAAGATATTGGTATATAGTTCTGTCTTCTACTTGACTAACTTCTGATTATTGTTCCTTTCCTACTTTGAGTGCCTTTGTCTATAATTGTCAATATGTCTAGTTCTTCTTATCATCTTCTTCCTTTTGATAGAAAACGAGATTTTCTAATATGGAGATAGAAAACGAAAGGTATTCTTGTTCAACAGAAAGTTGTTAAGGCTCTTGATAAAACTTTTGATAATGCTGTGATAACTGCTCAAATTAAAGAAATGGATGACTTGGCCTATGTTTCTGTTGTACTGCATTTATCTAATTCTATGTTGAGAAATGTGAGTGAGTTTAAGAGTGTTGAATTTTTGTAGAAAAATTTAGAGCAACTCTATCTTGAAAAATCTTTACCAAATAAAATGTTCCTCCTTGAAAGATTTTTCAGTTTCAAAATTGATCCCTCACAAGAACTTTCTAAGAATCTTGATGTGTTTAATAAGTTGTTGCTTGATATTAAGAACACTGGTGACATTACTATTGATTTTTATAAGTCTGCTGTTCTTTTAAATGCTATTCCTTAGGTCTGTAAAATATGGTAGGGAAACTCATGACCTTGATGTTATTATCAATGCATTAAAATTTAAGGATCTTGAGTTGAGAATTGAGAGAGAATACAAGGTTCAAAAGGGGTTAATGGTAAAAGGGAAATCATATAACAAAAATAAACAGAAGTCTGATGGAGGAAACAAGTGGGAATTCTCAGTAGAATAAAAAGAAAGGAAAGAACTGAAACGGTAATAATAAAGATAAGTCTAAAAATAGAAAATGTTATAGCTGTGGTCAAACTGGACACTATATTAAAGATTGTAATAAACTCTCTGGTATGCTTGCTCAACTTGATAAACAACATGAACAAGGACATTTAACCATTCATAATGGAAATGATGTTGTGGATGTTTATATGGCTATGTATGATGAATCTATGGTGAGTCAAGTGTCTAAACTGTCTAAAGGTGATAAGTGTTCTAGATGTACTTGCCATTTGACTCCTAATAAGCCACTGTTTAATACTTATTCCAAAGTTGGTGATAGGACGGTTGTTATGGCTAATAATATTGTTTCTAAAATTGCTGGTATGGGTGATGTCTGTTTGAAATTTGATTCTGGTATTGTTTATACCTTTAAAAATGTAAGACATGTGCCTAATCTGAATAAAAACTTGCTATCAGTTCCTAATCTTGAAATTGAGGTTTCCAAGGGGTAGTGGGGGATGATATGGATGTTATGTGGAGTGACAAATTTGCTTTTACTATTATGAGTTGAATAGATTGTATATCGATAAAGCTGAGTCTGTGATTGACTCTTCTACCTCCTCTGAGCCTAGTGACTCAGATATGACTATTCTACGGCATAGGAGACTTGCACATAGTAGTTCTAAGGTTTGCAAATTTTACATAAAAATGGTTTTTTTTTCTGGAAAATATAAAATTTCAGATTTACCTTGCTGTGAAGATTGCATTTTTGGAAAACAACATAGAGAAAAGTTGTCAACAAACGTACAAAGAGCTTATTCTATTTTGGAGTATGTCTATAGTGATTTGTGGGGGTCCTGCCAGTACTCCAACCTTTGTTGGAAACACCTATTTTCTTTCAATAATTAATGACTGTTCTAGGAAAGTGTGGGTTTTCTTGAAAATAAATCTGCCACCTTTCAAAAGTTTAAAGAATGGAAAACTTTAGTTGAAAATCAATTTGAAAAGAAAATAAAGTTGAAAATCAATTTGAAAAGAAAATAAAGTGTTCAAGGACTGATAATGGTCTGGAGTTTTGTAATAGGCCTTTTGATGATTTTGCAAACTCAATGGTATCAAAAGACACAAAACAGTTCCATACACTTTCCAGGAAAATGGTGTTGCTGAGAGGATGAACAGGACTCTCAGAGAGCGTCAGGTGTATGCTTAAGTCTTCTAGGCTGTTTAACTCATTTCAGGGTCAGGCTTTAATGATTGCTTGCTTCTTAATTAATAGATCCTCTTCATCTGTTTTAGATGGCAAAACTCCTGAGGAGTTGTGGTCTGGTAAACCCACAAATTATTTTTTTCTAAAATTGTTTGGCTATGCTGCTTTCTCTTTCATTAAGGGTGATAAACTTGAATCTAGATCTCAAAAGTGTGTGTTTTTGGGATATTCTAAAGGTGTTAAAGGATATAGGTTATGGGTGAAAAATCAACCTGGAATTAAGATTGTTACTAGTAGAGATGTCATTTTTCATTAATCTGATTTTCCATGTATTTCTAACAAAGCTTCTATAGGTTCTGGTATTTCTTTCCTAATGATACTTTCATCAATTTAGATACTGATGATAATCAGGACATACCTAATGAGGTGGAGTATCCACCTAATAGGTCTAAAACTCAGAAAAACAGCATATTTCTGATGATAATCAGGATCAAAATGAACAACATGAAATGCCTCCTTCATGATCTGATTACATATTAGCTAGAGCTAGGGAACAAAGAGTTACTAAACCTTCTGTGAGATTGAATGATTTTGATTATGACGTTTTGTCTTGTAATGTATTTGAAGAGTTGTTTGAGTGTAAACCAATCTTGGTGGATTGCCATGAATGATGAGATGTCTTCTTTGCATAAGAATAAAACTTGGTTGGTTGTTTCTAAATGTATTGATAAATTTGTTGTAGATTGTAGGTGGATTTATAGGGTTAAGGAGGGTGATGAGTCTAATAGTGTAAAATTTAAAGCTAGATTAGTTGGTGAAGGGTCCACTCAAAAGCGTAAGATTGATTGCAATGAAATTTTTTCTCTTGTGGTTAAATATGTCGCTTTGGGAGTTATGTTTTCACTTGTTGCACAATTTGATTGGGAAATGGGACAATTGGATGTGAAAACTGCTTTCTTGCATGGTGACTTAGATGAAAATATTTTCAAGTATCAACCCTCAGGTTTCATTGATTGTAAGAATCCATACTATGTGTCGACTAGAAAAATCTTTTTATGATTTAAAACAAGCCCCTAGACAGTGGAATGAAAGATTTTATTCCTATATGAAAAAGTTGGATTTTTGCAGAAGTGCTTACGACAGTTGTCTTTACTTTAAATTTAATGATAATGTGCCTGTTTTTTTTTTATTTCTGTATATCAATGATATTTTGATCATCAGCTCTTCTATTAAGGCTTTTGCTCAATTAAAAAAGGCTCTTTACACTCTGAATTTGATATGAAAGATTTTGGATATGCTAAGAAAATCTTTGAAATGAATATTCATAGGGATAGGGAAAAATCTGTGCTTATTTTAAGTCAAGCCACTTATATTGAGAAAGTGCTAAAAAGGTTTTCTATGTTGAATGCTAAACATGTTACAGTTCCCTTGGCTGCACATTTTGTTTTGAGTAAGGATCAGTGCCCTACTTCTGTTGTTGATATTGAGTATATGAAAAATATGCCTTACTAATACTATAAGTTTTGTTATGGATCTCATGGTATGTACTATACCTGATATTGCTTATTCTGTTAGTCCTACTCTGTTAATACTCTGAGTATATACATGTCCAATCCTGGTGTTGAACACTGGGAAGCACTTAAATGGTTATTGAAATATTAGAAAAATTCTGCTGATACCCTGAAGGGATGATTTTGAAAGTTTTTGTTAATGCCGACTATGCTAGTGATAGAGATAACAGAAAGTTTGTTACCTTTTATGTGTTTACTCTCTGTGGTGGTTGTGAGACTTTCAGCACATTGTTGCTCTATCTACTATTGAATTTGAGTATATAGCTGTCACTTAATCTATGAAGAAGGATCTCTAGCTTAAATGTTTACTTGGTGAAATCCAGTGTCCCGAGCAGAAGTTAATTGTGTATTTTGGCTGTAAATATTGATGTCAAACGCCAATTTATCAGGGATTTGGTATCCAGTGGGATTATTCAGTTGGACAAAATCCCTTCACAATTCAACCTTGCTGATATGGGTAGTAAGTCTCTACCTTTGAGTAAGTTTAAGTTGTGTTTAGTGTTGCTGAACATTGACTCAGGTTAAGAGTAAAATTCTTCAAATTTTTCCTTTTTTAATTTTTTTTCAAAGTTACTGTGTGTGATTTTCTATTTTGTCTAACTTTTTGTGTTTGTATGTAGGTAATAAAGAGGCAATGAGTAGGGATGGCAACGGGGCGGGTCGGGGTCGGGTTTGGCCTTCCCCGTCCCCGCCCCGAATTTTTTTACCCCGCCCCGACCCC
>CAVNYN010228793.1:0-41425 GCA_963692815.1 Nyctanthes arbor-tristis | reverse complement strand
AGATGTTCACCGAGCTCTGCACACAATTATGCAAGACAAGGTATCTTTTTCGACTGAATTTCTAGCTTCTTCTACTTTATTCTATGTGCGAGCTTCCGATTGAAGCAGCGCTTATGTACTTTGCTTTATTAACCCTCTCGAATGTGGTTTCAGGGTTCAATGGATGCCTCTAAAGCTGAGAGCATGGTGAAGAATCTGCAAACAACTGGACGCTATTTGCGTGATGTGTGGTGATGAGTCACCTAGACGACACAATTCCTTTTCATCAAAGCAATCATTTTGTTGGAAATGTGCAAAAAGTTGATGCCTACAAATGGAGGGCTCTCAAGAGCTGTAACAGCTAACAAGCGTGATCCTTAAAGCGGTCTCATTCATCTATTTTTTGGTTCGTATAATTTATACATAAATATGTATGATGTAGAAATAAAGAGTGTTATAATGTATAGGTATGGCTATTGGACTCTGTAATCTTTGTTATGAGCCGGCAAGATTTGACACTCGTCGATCTTTGACCAATGTAATTCTAAAGCTCTTTTATGCGTTTTAACTTTGTAGTTCTGAGTTCTAATCTTTGCGCTGTGCCGCCGTTCGTTTATATTTGTTTTTCTTATTTAATTAATAAACAATAACTCTCTTTATTGTTGTAATAATCAAACTATAATAGAATACCTGACATTTTCATTTTTCAAAATTGAGTCACGCTATTTGGATATATAGGTAGCTGGAAACTATGACAAATTAAAATGAGATTTAAGAGATCGGAAGAGCACTATACACAATTTAAGGTGGTCTAAAGTCATCTTAAAGGTAATAAAGTAATTTAAAATTTTTTTTTATAGTTTTTATTCACATGTGTGTTCAAATAGATTAATTCATCAAAATTAGCATTTAGCATTAACTATTCACAACTTTTGAAAAAGAGGTATCATGCATTGAAGAAAAAGAAAATGATAGTAGAAAGGCATAGAATTAACAAAAGAATGTAGAAGTGGTTGTCTATTGTATAAACATTTATGATGCGTTTAATTGCATATTGTTTTTAATGGAAAATGCTATTTTTTTTTTATATTTTCTTGGTCTAATCAAATACAACTTTATTTTTCATAGAAAATATTTTTCATTTTAGGCTAAAAAGTTAAGGTTTTCCTTCAATCAAGGAAAATGAAATCCTATGGGGAGAGGTGGGAAAATATTTTCCATGGAAAATCAATTCCAATTCCTTTCCACGCTCCAATCAAACGCACCCTTAATATAATAATAATAATAATAATAATAATAATAATAATAATGATTTAGAAGCATTCTATTGCAATTAACAATTCCTAAAACCGGTAAAAGATAAGAAACACCAAATAAATATAATGAAATGATAAACCGCATTAATAACCAAGAAATTCCTTTTTAGTTTGTAGGGTAAATGTTATATTCACAATGCTTAGCAACAATTTAAAACTTACCTCGATTTATCAACCAATTTAAATTTCAATTTTTTGACACATAGCAACACCATATTTAACGACATATTTGATGTGATGTGAACTCTCACATTATTTTAATCATTACCTCCACATAACACAATTACATATCGACACCTATATAAAATTTAAATTTTAAATCCATTTAAAAACTCATATAAATTTAAATGGTTACCATATACAAAAATTTTAAGAAGACATGAAATTGTAATATGAATAAGTGACTTTTTTTTTGGTTAAGCACCATTACGAGAGTCAATACCTGCCCGTCTCTAGGCTTTGGTGTAGGAGGTAAATCACAGGGTGTGTTTAGATTGGCTAGGGTTAGTGCGCGTTTCCAATGGCTTCCACTGACATTGCTAATGTGACATTAGATGGTAAAAAAAATTTCATGTGATCAACATCTAATAAAACAATTTATGCCATATGAGTATATCATCTATTTATATTACTTTTTCATGTCTCTTAGAGTTGTTCATTAAATATATATGCCGAAAATGATAAACTATAGATTTCTTTTTCTTTTTTGCTGGAATCGATCTTATTTTCCGTGTGTGTGTAAAGAATTACGAAGTTGGTCAATTTTTCTCCCCAAATTGCTCACGTCATGCTTGATTTAATTTTTTTTTATTATTATTATTTTTCAGTTTAACATATATGTCGAATTATAGTTGGTTTTTTCTCTCTTTTTTGGGGCGGGCGGTGTTGGTGGGTGGGGTTAATCTATTTTATCTCAAGAATTTTATTTTATCCACGCATAAATATTATTATGCATGCATATAATACATGACACACATCTAAGCTACAAGTATACTCTCTTATAGTTTAAATATTTGACACATATACACGTATACATTATACATGCATGCATGTAAGTAAAATAAAATTCTTATATCTTAGGAATTTTATTTTTCTTACGCATAAATATTATTATGCATGTGTGTACTCTCTTGTAATTTAAATATTTGACACATATACATGCATACATAATAACATACATGTATATAGGCAAAATAAAATTCTTGTATCTTAGGAATTTTATTTTGCTCACGCACGAATGTTATTATGCATGTGTGTAACACATGACACACATCTAGACTATAAGTGTACTCTCTTGTAGTTTAGATGTTTGACACATATACACGCATGCATAATAACATGTATGTATGTAAGCAAAATAAAATTTTTGTATCTTAAGAATTTTATTTTGCTCACGCATGATTGTTATGCGTATATCATATGGCACACATTTAGATTACAAGTGTACTCTTTTTTAGTTTAGATGTTGACACATATACACTTATGTATAATAACATTCATGCATGTAGACAAAATAAAATTCTTGTATCTTAGGAATTTTATTTTGCTCACGCATGAATACTATTATGCATGCGTGTAACACATGACACACATCTATGCTACAAGTGTATTCTCTTGTAATTTAGATATTTGACACATATACACATATGCATAATAACATGAATATATGTAGGTAAAAAAATTCTTGTATCTTAGGAATTTTATTTTCCGCACGTATGAATGCTATTATGCATACGTGTAACACATGTTACACATCTATGCTACAAATATATTCTTTTGTAGTTTAAATATTTGACACATATACACGCATGTATAATAACATGTATGCTTGTAAGTAAAATAAAATTCTTGTATCATAACATGTATGAATAGCATGTATAATAACATGTATGTAGGAATTTTATTTTGCTTACGTATGAATGTTATTACACATACTTGTAACACATGGCACACATATAGGTTATAAGTGTATTCTCTTGTAATTTAAACGTTTGACACATATACACTTATGTATAATAACATGTATACATGTAGACAAAATAAAATTTTTGTATCTTAGAAATTTTATTTTGTTCACGCCTGAATGTTATTATGCACGCTTGTAACACATGACACACATCTATGCTACAAGTGTATTCTCTTGTAGTTTAGATATTTGGCACATATACACACATGTATAATAACATGTATACATGTAAGCAAAAAAAAAATTTATATCTTTGGAATTTTATTTTCCCCACGTATGAATGTTATTATGCATGCGTGTAACACATGTCACACATCTAGGCTACAAGTGTACTCTCTTGTAGTCTAGATGTTTGACACATATACACGCATGTATAATAACATGTATGAATGTAGGCAAAATAAAATTCTTGTATCTTAAGAATTTTATTTTGCTTACTCATGAATGTTATTATGTATGCGTATAATACATGGCACACATCTAGATTACAAGTGTACTCTCTTGTAGTTTAGATGTTTAACACATATACACGTATGTATAATAACATGCATGTATGTAGAGAAAATAAAATTCTTATATCTTAGTATTTTTTTTGCTCACGCATAAATGTTATTATGCATGCGTGTAACACATGACACATATTTAGGCTACAAGTGTACTCTCTTGTAATTTAGATATTTGATACATATACACGCATACATAATAACATGCATGCATGTATGCAAAATAAAATTCTTGTATCTAGAATTTTATTTTACTCATACATGAATGTTATTATGCATGCGTGTAACACATGACACACATCTAGGTTACAAGTGAACTCTTTTGTGGTTTAAATTTTTGACATATATACACACGTGTATAATAACATACATACATGTAGGTAAAATAAAATTCTTGTATCTTAAAAATTTTATTATGTTCACACATAAATATTGTTATGCATGCGTATAACACCCAAATTAAGCTAGTCAATTTTATTTCTCACCCAAATTGCTGGCGTTATGCCTGATATAATTTTTTGAACGATTTTAAAAGATAAAAATTCAGTGATAAAATATTATTGCAAATGTTCAAATAATAAAGTTGATTAATTTACAAAAATTTTTCAACTTCTAATTTAAACAATTAGGTCCTGCAATTTGAAATTTCATTTTAGTTTTAGGATATCTTATTTATATAACCATAAATTTTCTCAACTTCTAAGCTTGAATAATTCGATCGTACAAATTGAAAGTTCATTTTAATGTAACATGCCTTACCATTTTATTTTATTTTACTTTTTTCCCGCAAACACTCTTATCCTTATCGTTTACTAAATTTAATATAATCCTAACTCATGTACAACTTTCTAAATTATAAATTTTATTAATTCAATTGATTGACTTATTTTTAAAAGATAATTTTTTTGACTATTTTAAACGATAATATTAAGTGAAAAAATATTACAACTTTTCGAGTAATAAAGTCTATTAATCTTTCAAAATTTTCTCGATTTCTTATTTTGAACAATTCGATCATACAATTTGAAATTTTACTTTAAAGCTCTAAATATTCATAATTTTGCATCTATTTTAGATCGACAGGTTTTCAAGATGCACTTATGGAACAAATCATGAAATGGTATGGATGAGAACTTGAGGTTCTTTACTGATTCAGAACTAGTTCATATTTACATTTCACATACACTAGCGAAGTTGGTAGTCAATTTGTGTGTGATTATGTTTCAATTTCTGAATTTTTGAGTTAACATTCTATTGTGGTTTCCGGGGTCGATGGACGCCTCTAAAGCTGAGAGCACGGTGAAGAATCTGAAAACAACCGGGCGCTATTTGCGTGATGTGTCGTGATGAGTCATCTAAATAACGCAATTCCTTTTTATCAAAGCAATCTTTTTGTTGGAAATGTGCAAAAATTTGATGCCTTCAAATGGAGAGCTCTCAGAGTTGTAACAGCTAACAAGCATGATCCTTAAAACGGGTCTCATTCATGTGTTTTTCGGTTCGTATAATTTATACAAAAGTATGTATGATGTAAAAATAAACAGCGTTATAATGTGTAGGTATGGCTATTGGACTCTGTAATCTTTGTTATGTGCCGGCAAGATTTGACACTCGTCGATCTTCGACCGATGTAATTCTAAAGCTTTTTATGTGTTTTAAACTTTGTGGTTTTGAGTTCTAATCTTTACGTCGTTTATATTTGCTTTTCTTATTTAATACCATCCAATAATCCCGGAGATGAAAAGCAATGTCGAGTTTGTTTCGTAATTTTCCCAGATCTAACAAGGAATTGCTTACCAGTGTTGTCTACACGAGATTTTTCACCCTTGGGGTATAACAACAGCAATAAAAAATCACAACACTAACATATAAAAAATTGAAGTAGTCAATCTTCATCAAACATATATTATATAAGAGATTAAATTGGATTAAATAAAAAAAAATATATCTAAGGAAGATATTATTTAGAAAAGGAAAAAAGGACTAAATAAAAGATATATTTGAAGTCAATGTAATCAAATTATAATAATAGAATCCATGAGATTTACATTTATCAGAATTAGCATCAACTATTCAGAACTTTTGAAAGAGAGGTGTCCTGCAGTAAAGGGGAAAAATTAGTAGTAGAAAGGCATAAAATTCACAAAAGAAAACATAGAAGTGATTGTCTATTGTATAATAATATAATTAATGTAATGTAATGATTTAGAAGCATTCTATTACGCTTAACAATTCCTAAAACAGGTAAAAGATAAGAAAAACCAAATAAATATAATGAAAAGCCTCCAAATCATACAGCTAGAATAAACCGCAGTAATAACCAAGAATTTCTTTTTCAGTTTGCAAGGCAAATGATATATTATTAACGAAAATTTTCAAAAACTTTCTGGAAGTTTCTTTTAAAAATTTTCCACTCCATGTGGCGTGCATAGACGTGTATTTCAAACTTAAATTTTGTGTAATTTAAATCCATAGAGTATGCATCCACCGGGAAGTGTTTTAGCAAAACTTCCTTGGAAGTGCTTAGAAGAGACTCATATTATTAAACATACAAAAATTCTAAGCAAACATGAAAGGAGAATTATATTCACATCACATGCTTTGCTAGTTACACCAAATTTTATTTATAATGGACATTCTTAATTTTTGCTTAAAGTCTTATTTATGTGTCCTAATTTTTTTCGCAGTGCATTCTTATTTTTTCAACTTTTCAATTAACTAGTTACCTACTCTTTCAATTACAGTATGGTTTTATCTAAATTTTTCCTTATTGTTGCTAAATTAATTAACAAACTTTTATATTTGTTGCTTATCTTACTTGAAAATACATGGGGACAAATAAAATGCTTTTTTTTTTTTGGGTCTTATAATAGAATTTTTAGAAAATTATGAGTGTAGATTTTTGTTTAATTATATTTATTATAAATCTAATGAAAAAAATTATGATCATAATTGCAACAATCAACAAAAGTTAAAGACACATATTGTAATTAAAATGTGGTGCCATTAACAAAAAATTGTAGTATGAATGTAATTAGATGACATGAAATTGTGAAATGAACATGATGCTGATAAAAAAAATTGTTACATGAATAAGTGACATTGTCGATATAGCACAATTTCATTAAAATGATGAAGTATTCATGTGGTCAACATCTAATGAAATTATGACACATAAACATGTTACTTTTTCATGTCTTCTTGTAGTATATTTTCCAAAAATTATAAACTACAGATTTTTTTTTTTTGGATTGGAATCTATTTATTTTCTATATATTAAAAGAATTATTAACTTGGTCAATTTTTTTCCCACTCAAACGGTTGACAACATGTTTGATGTAATTTTTCTTTTTATTATTTTTTATCTTACAGTTTAACATATATATAGAACTATAGATTTTTTTTTTTTTTGGGAATCTAATTTTTTTCTTTCTATATATTAAAGATAAAACTAAGTCATAAAAATATTATTACAAATTTTTTATTCAAAAATTTAATTAATGTTACAAAATTTTCTAAACTTTTAATTTTGCACAATTGGATCCTACAATTTGAAGTTTCATTTCATATATATAACCATAAATTTTTTCAATTTTTGAGTTTGAATAATTCAATCCTGCTAAATGAAAGTTCATTTTAATTTAAGATAATTTAGCGTTTTATTTTAATTCCCCCCACCCTCCCGGGTCTCATTTTTCCTGATCATTTTACTAAAGTTGATACAATCCTAACTCATGTATAACTTTCTTTTTTTTTTTTTTTTGGACGACGAATGTATAACTATCTAATTATTTGATTTTTTTATATAATTTAATTTATTTGATTGATTTTGTTACAATAAAAAATTATTTGATTGATTTATTTTGAAAGATAAAATTTTTTTGGAGGAATTTAAATGATAAAATTAAGTGATAACAATATTACAACTTCTAGTCTAGAGTAATAAAGTCGATTCATTTTTAAAATTTTCTTAACTTCTAATTTTGAACAATTAAATCCTACAATATGAAATTTCACTTTAAAGATCTTACTATTCATAATTTTGCATCCATTTTAGATTGACAGGTTTTACAAAATGCACTTATGGAACAAATCATGAAAAGATACGGATGAGAATTTGATGTTCTTTACTAATTCAAAATTGGTTGATCTTTACATTTCATATACATGTACGCTAGCGAAGCAAGTAGTCAATTTGTCTCTAAGCATGTTTTCATTGTCCAATTTTTGGATTTATGAGTTAATATTCAATTGTTTATTCAGTATATATTTCTCTGCATAATTTATTTTTCTATTCATTTGATTAGTTTGTCTTTTGGGTTTAAATATTATCAAAAAAAAAAAAAAGACAGATGATGTTCATTTTTTTTTTGGGCATCTAGTTGATTTATAATTTCAATTTATTAGCTCACTATATTACATAGTTTTGAAATGTTGAATGCGACATAGGCTTATGAATTGTTTGTTTTTGTTGTTGTTATAATATGAGATCAAGAATTCATTTTTATTCCGGCAGCGTTGATCCATTGGGGATTCTTTTTGAGGAAAATCTTGAAAAGTTTTTCTTCCAACTTTACAACACAATCAACCAAGTCGACCTCTTTAGTATCAGCATCAAAGATGAATGTAGTCCGGTTAGTGAGGAAGATGAAGACTTTGGGTGGTTCATGGGGGTTCAGTTTAGCATCCCTGTTTAAGACTTGGACAACGACCCAAGGTGGAAGGTTGTGATACAATGGGAAAACTGGAGCTTGGAAGGTAGAAGAAGCCATGATCTTTAGATAGAAAGAGATAAGGAGATGAAGGATGAGATGAAGGAAAAGTGGTTTGCTGGGTTTGAATGAAAAGAGAGAATGGGATTCCATAAAAGGATAATAGTAAGTTGTGCAAAGGCCAAACAGAGAATTTTATTTTATTTTTTATTTTTTTTTTGCTTCTGGAAATAAAGCTCACGGGAATCCCTTGTCCTTCAAAACATTCTCGAGACTCAAAACATGAAAAAAAAGGCTGGCAGGTAAAAGAGAATCGGAGGGTTCTGGTCCAGAATTTCCAGGATTCAGATTTCAAGGTATGCACCTTTTTCTTATCTCCAACCCTCATCTGATTTTCCTTAGATAATGATGTCCCTTTTTTTTTTTTCATTTTCGATAATCACATTCAAATGACTTAAATTGATTAATTGAGATAGATTGGAATGGATGCATGTTTTTTAGTCCCCCTCATAGGCCAAAAATTTTACAGCAGAATTTCCTTCCCTAGGGATGTGTTGGAAAGATGTGTTAACTTTGTTTGCTTTGGACAAAATAATTCTAATGAGGTGTTGAAGCCTCCATAGACCCTCTTTAACATTGGTTAGGAACGGCCTCGGTTGAGTCGGTTTCGGCTATAAGCTTTTGATAATTGGAATGTAGTGCAACCTCAATGCCCTTAAGGATTAGTTTAAGTTCAGCTTCTAAGAGTGAGCCTTGGGACCGGTAAGTGTAGAAGCCATAAAGCATCATTCCATTTTCATTTCTGAAAATTCCATCATCAGCGATTTGGTCAGTATCTTTGCACCTGAAACCATGTGAATTGAACTTTAGGAAGCTAGCAGCTGGGGGCATCCACTGAATCAGGGTAAAAATTGACTTTTTGGTACTGATCTCAGCCTGTAAATTTTGGGCAAATCATTCATCACCAATCCAAAACTTTGGTAGAATTAAATTTCCAACATGCATTTGATAGATTATGTTTTCAACTTTGTCAATCACCTTCTCCGGTCTCATCACAGTTCCATTGTGTTTAGAATCATTTCTGGAAAGCCAAATGAAACAGAAAACTAAAATAGGAATAATTGTGCTGACGTGACCAATCCTGGAAAACTGGCTAGAAAAGAACCAAATAAGAGAACATGGTTTACATGGAGTTGAGAGAGCAGGTTGGAATGTTTAGAGCATGATTAGTGTTGGGGGTAAAAACTGAAACAACAAAATCAAATTATGTATGGGGGAAGGGGGGAAAAGCCATTTCTTGGGGGGAGGGAGGAAAGGTAAAACAGGGGCTAAATTTAGCCCCTCTTTTACCTTTTTCCCCTCACTTCATTCCTTAAAATACTATATAATAAATTTTAAAAAAATTAATATTATGTAAAAAATTGAATATAAATTGCATGACAAAAAAAAATGACAAAATAATGTGTGAAAAAATTTTAAAAAATAAACAAAATCTTTTAATATGTTTTCTCCCCAGTTTTTCCTCTATATATTATTTGGAAATAAGTTTTTTCCTCTAAATTTTTCCCTTTGGGTTTTTTCCTCTTGACTTTTTTTCCCCCAACATTAATCTTGCTCTTAGTCTTGCAAAAAAAAATGAGCCCAAATCTACTATACAAAGGACTATATAAGAAAACATGTTGTAAGGTTTCAATTTCATCGCAAAATTGGTATATTTAGATGCAAGGTTGATCTGTAGCCTTTTGCATAAAGCAGTATCCACAGGTACCTATAATCTCTAGAGTCTCCTTAGGAATAGACGTAGCTTGGGGGGAATATTTTTATGCCAGATAAAGGGGATACGTGCAAACTTCTTAGCAAGGTTTGGAGATGTGTAGAAAGAAATATTTTCTAAATTCTAGCTATCATCTTGAAAGAAATCCTTAATCATGCAATTAGGCTCTCTTGTAATTGGATAACATTGGTCCAGAGGCTTCTCTTGGAACCAATGGTCAGTCCAAAAATATATATTACCTTCTTCAATTTTCCAGGCGATCTGGATTTCAGCCAATGCGGAGGATTTCTTTATTCTTTTCCAGATACGAGTTAGTTGGTTTGATTCTGACATCTAAGGGTGTCCCTTTTTACAATATTTCACTTCCATGATATTAGCCCACATGCCTTTTTGGGTCATGAATTTCCACTATAATTTAATAGAGAAAGCTTCAATTAGATCCTTGATTCTCCGCACTCCAATGCCTCACTCATGCACTTGTTTACAAGTTCTGCTCAATTTGGCCAAGTGGATCTTAGCACCCCATCAGAACTACCCTAGAAGAATCTAGTCAATAGGCTATCCACTTCTTTGCAAATAAGCTTTGGGGGATTACAAACTTGAAATATATACAAAAGAATTGAACACATGATACTTTTGATTAGGATAAGTCTAGCCCCTGGTGAAATCATTTTCAGTTCTAGCCCATGAATCCTCCTCTTAAGCTATTCAACTAAGTGTTGGAAAATTTGTTTCTTTTCTCTGCCTTTATATAGCTTGATGCCCAAATAGGGTAAAGATAAGGCGAAATGTGAGAAACCTGCGATTTGTTTGATGTTTGAGATGGTTGTGGCAGCGGCCTTTTGTCTAGTAGCAAAACCACTTTTCTCCTTGCTGATAAGTTGACCTGACACCTCTTTTGACCATTTGAGAAGATTATGACATCATTTGCAAAACCTAGATGTGAGACACTAATCTTTCCCCCATAGATAAAGTATCAGCTGGGATGCTTCTCAAAGCATTTGTTGAGATTCTTTGCAAGCACTTCAGCAGAGATGATGAAGACGGCTAGAGAGAGCAGATCCCCTTGCCTTAATCCCATTTCACCCGTAAAGAAACCATGGGGTGATCCATTAATTAAAACAGAGAACCAAACTCTTGTAATGCACCTCTTAATAAGATGTGTTCATTGCTCACAAAAGCCAAAATTTCTGAGAGCATGGTCTAGAAACTTCTAATCAACCCCATGATAAACTTTCTGCATATCTAGTTTGATCATTACATTGTGGCCTATGATCTTTTTGTCAATTGAGTGGACCATTTCCTGTGCAATAATTGTATTATCCCCTATTTCTCTGCCTTTAACAAAACTACATTGATTTTGGCTAATTTGCATGGAGAGACAGGGGGCTAATCTGTTTGCCAATATTTTAGAAACCAATCTATTGAGAATGGTACATAGGCTGATTGGCCTATAATCTGTCTAGGTTTGGAGATCCTCTTTCTTGGAGATGAGTCTGATGGTAGTTGAAGTAAAATATCTATAAATGGATTGCCCTTGAAAAATTCCTCTAATGGTGTCACATATATCCTCTTTAATAATAGTCCAGCAATGTTGAAAGAAAAGTGCAGTATAGCCATCTGAACCTGCAACTTTAGAACCATTCATTTTCATTAAGGTCTGATATAATTCAGCTTCCTCTGGGATTTTAATTAAATCTGCATTTTCCTGTTCAGTGATGGCTTTGGGGATGATTGAAGTAAACTTCTCATCTTGTAAGGCCTTTTCTGCTTTATATAGGGTGCTAAAATATTGAGATGCTAATTCTCTAATATCATAATCCTCAGTCAGAATTGTGCCTTGCCAAGAAATGGAATTGATTCTATTTTTTAGGTACTTCTTGTTCACCACAGTGTGAAAATATTTAGTGTTTTTATCACCACTTTAGAGCCAATGGACGGCTGCTTTTTGCCTCCAAAATTCTTCCTCCACAATTAATACTTGGCTCAAAAATTCTTGTGCCTTCTTCCATCGCTCTCTGTTTTGTGGAGGGGGAGAACACTCAGAGTCAGATTGAGCTTTCTCAACAGTGAGCTAAGCCTCATTAACTTGGGAGTAGTCCTGGGCAAAGGGTCGGGTGGGTCGGTTTTGGCCCAGACCCGAGCCTGACTTGACTCTAGTTGGTTTGCTAAATTACAAACCGAGACCGGCCCAACGGGCTAGTTAATCCGACCCATACCGACCCACAACGGGTCTATTCGGGTCACAGTTTGGGCTATATACATATATTTTTTAATTTTTTAAAGCTTAGGCCCAACACAAATTGTATAGCCCAGCACAGTCCAAAGAAATTGTGAAGCCCAGAAGATGCAAAGAACCAAAAAACCCTAACATCAGTTCCATAATTCCCTTTACAGATCTCGCCCTCTCTCTCTCTCTCTCTCTGTCGGCTCTCTCTCGAATAATGACATTGGCGGTGGTGATAATAGTGGTCAGCAGTGGCGTAAGCAGTCGCAGCAGTAGCGGAGCTTGCAGTGGACGCAGCACCCCTGCAGTGGAAGGGAAGAAACAGCCAAGTCCTAAGTCTGGAGTTTTGATTTCTTAGATACTCCCAAGTCCCAATCCTATAAACAAGTAATGATTCCTAGTGTGGTACGGAAAATGTACCATAAAGCAGAAACATAAGAGAAAAAGATGGCAAAGGCAGTCGGCAAGGGAAATGTACCAGAAAGCAGAAACAAAAGAGAAAAAGCAACCACTCTTGAAGAACTTCATCTCCCTCTACCCCTACTCTTTCCATCTGACTATCTGAGCTCAACTCTGGAGCTGTGATTTTGGAAACACGGTTTTAAACAAAAATTTTTAAAAAAATAATTTTTAAAAGCTAAAACTGATCGGTCTAAATCGGTTTAACCAAACGTGGTCATCCGGTTAAGTTAAACTTGGGTTCGACTGTTTTAACTGGCCAAACCCGTAGGCCAGGCCGAATCGGCTTGGTTCGGCTGGCTATGACCTGCCAATCGGCCTGGGAAGGCCAAAAACTAAACCGACCTAGCTCAGTTCAATTCAGTTTTCCGGTTTAGATGCCAACCCCTACTTGGGAGTGGACATTTTTCAAAACTTCCTTATTCCTGTGTTGAATTGTGGCTTCCAGTCTTTTGAGTTTTGTTTGTAATCTTGACATGCCATTTCCTACGCAATTCTTCTACCAATTTTGTTGTACCAAGGAGAGAAACGAATAGTGCCTGATCGATATGTTTAGGAAATGAAAAGAAGGTATTATGTTTTCCTTTGCACCCATCCTTCCAATGATTATGGGATTGTGATCAGATCCACTTGCATGAAGATTAGAAACTTGACAGCATGTGGAAGTGTTAGCAAACTCATGATTACATAGGACTCAATCTAGTTTCTCAAGGCCTCCCATTAGACCAAGAAAAGGTAAAGCCTTGTGTACTCAAATCCATAAGACCACAATCAAATATAACCTTTTCAAAATCTTGAACTGGTCTATATCTTTCAATGACGTTGTCACTTTTTTCATTGCTGTGTCTAATAGTGTTGAAATCACCATCCACAATCTAAGGTATTGTACACTAGTCAGACAGCTTTCTGAGGCTGTTCCAAAGGTTTCTTCTGGTGATATAGTAGCACTTAGCATAAATAGCTGTAAAACCAAACTCCGTAGCTAATGTAGGGTTATAGATCTTTGTATGTATGAATTGTTTATTTATTTGCTCAACTGAATATTGAATAGAGTTCTTCCAAAGCAGCTAAATCTTCCCATTGTATTTTCTTACATGGTTTTGGAAGCCCATGGAGAAACTAAAAAGAAGCAGCTGAGCCTCATCCACTAAGGGCTCGATGATAGTCATGCATTGAATGTTATGTTTATAAATTAAAGAATAGATTCTGCTTAGATTATTACTCTTAGCAATTCCTCTTACATTCAAGATTAGTATACTAATCATTGATCAAAATCAAAAGAAACATGATGGCTTGAAGTTTCTGACTCACCTGAATTATCACTTGTGTAGATAGTGTCTGTTTCTCTATCTTCCTCTTTTCCCAGCCTTGGATCTCTATATAGAAGAGTAAATAGGTTTCCATTAGACAGGTCCTCCAGTAAGGCTAAGGGCTGGGCTTGCTTACTTGGGTCCTTTACATTAAGGGTGAAATCCACTAATCTGCTTGGTTTCTTCCATTTTTTGTCTCTTCTTTCCTAGATGAGGTATGGCTCCTTTATTTGGGCCATGTCACATGCCTTAATCCATTCTCTTCTTAGGGCTTTCCTATTAGCTTTGTTATTCCATATTTTTCCACCTTTAAGCAAGTCCAGTACAAATCCCTTTCCAACAGTAACCTTGTCCTCCTCTAATTTATCTAATTTAGTTACCTTTTGGTTTCTCCCGGCTGGGATATTTGTCTCAAGAAAATTTGAAAGTTTTATTTGTGGATGGTGTAGTACTTTGACTGGTAAAGGTTCCACTAGAAGACTTTTTTGGGCAGGAGTTTGAAATTTTTTGTCTGTTGTTGTTTCTAATTTGTTGTCTGATTTGTTTTGTACTTTTGGAAGGCTGATTTTCTCCTGTTCACTAATAGGTTTCCTAGCAATGCTCTTGAATCGAGACTGTTTAGGTTTCTGTGGTTCGTCCTTGCTTTGGATGTTGGAGTTCGTGCCTACATCAAGATCCACCATCTCAAGAACTATTTTTCCCTTGCTAGAATCTCTTGTCAGAGCTGGTTCTTCTTTATTTTTTAGCAAGCATTACTCATGAGCACGCCCGAGGTGTAAACAATGGCTGCAATAACTTGGGAGATTTTCGTAAACAACTTGTTGACATTAACCTCCTTGGATACGCATAGGAGCCCCTTGGGTAGGTTATTTTTGGCTCATATACATACGCAGGTAGCCTCTTTCTAATTGGAAATGAATCAGAACATGCTTACGATCAAGCCACCCAACCGTATGGTGGCCCCAAAAGTTTAGTTTACTCAAAATATTTCAGATAATTTTGAGATTGGGTTTAGCATCAGAGAACTTTCCAATAAGGACAAACTTAGCAAGGTTTTCCAGTTTTTCCAGCTCATTTAATTGCTCAATAGTGAACTAACTCCAGGTTCACCCTCATGAGGAGTAAGGGAGAGAATATGAAAGGAATAGGGTGATATTGCTTCCTTTGGAGTGGCATCAACTTAATTTGAGTAGATAGTTTACGGCTTGGTTGTATTGGGTTGGGGGGCATCATTTGGTTCCCTACATAAGGAAGAGAGGGAAAGTCTTGCAAGGTTGGAGTAGACATTAGGAAAGTGGTTTTGGAAGAGTGAGGAGGTCTTTTCCGGAAGATACCTCTTGCGAGGTGGAGCTTGAAATCCTAGGGGTTCATTGGGAAGTTTTTGATTTCTTGAATGCTTTTGTGGCCATGAAGGCTTTGAGTTGGCCGGATTACAAAGGATATGTGGTGGATTCAAAGCAGAAGAGGGAGAAGAGTTAACTCTAGAAGCATGCGACTTTGGGCCGGCCAAAATCTCGTGCACTGGTTGGTAGAGCCCCCTTTGGGGGGAGCTTGAAGTAAAGTGCAGTGGTGATTGCCTTCCTGATTGAGCGGGTGAAGAAATATGGCTATGAGACTCTAAAGGCTGAGGATGTTGAATTCATCCTCTGATTTATCTGCTGACTTCGGTCTGGGGTAGATTTGCTATTGCTCGTCATATTGTTCGTTGCGTCTGTTTATCTATTTCCTTTACTCTATTTGTGTTGTCTAATTCCTTCAGTCTGTCTTTTGCATCCCAACCTTTTGTTGGTCTTGGGCTTCATATGGCTAAAGCCTACTACGGGGATATCAGCCATGTAAGGGCCCATTAGGCCATTGTGTCCGTTTCTGTTTGCCCAGTCCATGGGCTTTTGGCTGTGTCATCTATTTCCTTCAGTATGTGTTGCGTCCTAGTCTTTTGTTGGTCTTTGTTGGGCTTCATGCGGCTGAAGCCCACTATAAGCTCATTAGCCATATGCAGGCCTGTTAGGCCATTGTGTCTATTTCTGTTTGCCCGGTCCATGGGCTAGAGTCTAAGGGTGTATTCTTTCCCTTGATGAATAATATTCTACTTTTACTTAAAAAAAAAAAAGGAAATTCATTTTTATTCCTGATATTTGAGTGCCTTAATGAGAGGAAAACTATGTAGACATTGATACTTGATTGCAATATTAGTATGTGAACCTTTAAATTTCTTAAATGTGAACTTTACTACTTGTGAAAAGAAAAATTGTTTATCTTCTGCTTATTTTATCAAATTCTGTGTGGATACATTTTCATTTATGGTTGTCTGGTTATACATTTTACAGGTTTTGACAAGGGTAAATTTCACAAAAGGTCCTCATTCTTTGCAAAAAGTAACAATTTCATCCCCATCCTTTTTTCAAAGCATGTAAGTCCCCAACCTTTTAAAAATATGCACAAAAGGCTCTATACTTTAACATTTATATGCTTACAAAATAACCATTATATCCCTCATTGTATGAATTAAAAAGAACATTAGCACAAAAACCTTTTAAAAAATATAAAAGATTTAAATAAAAAAATGAAAAGCATATATTGTTTTATCTGATTAGTTAATTTTAACTTTCACCAAGTACCGCTACTTTTTCATTTTTTTTTCTTTTAAGGCGGGGAAGTATTGGGCATCCACTTAAGTTGCTGATGTACGATGAAAACGACAAAAACATAGTTCTATTAGCGTTAGGATTTTAAGTTCTAATTTGTTGTTTATTTCTATTAAGATTTTGATTATTTTCCTTATTTTAGTTGGATTTTATGTAATAAGGCCTCTTTATAAAGGCACAAATTTAACTAATTCTAGTATATCGTGGAAAGTAATTAAAATGTGGAAAAGAAAACTAAAATCCTACTAAAATAAGGAAATAATTAAAATCCTAATGGAAATAAAAGACAAATTAGAACCTAAAATCCTAACGCTAAAAGGAGTATGTTTTCGTCCTATATCAGTTACCTTTAACAATAATAAAAAGGGGATTTACCTCCCATTTTTAGCTATATGTAAATGTAAAAATTTAGAATGAGAAGGATTGTAGCTAAAATAAAAGGGGTCCTCTCTTTTTTACTAATAATTCAAACCTTAAATTTTTTATTTTTTATTTTGGCAAGAAAAGCTTATACATTTTTAATCGTTTCAATTTTTATGACTTGAATATTATCACATCTCAATTATCATTGCTTAATTAAGTTTAAATTTCGTATAGTTCATTACCTAAAGGGACTATAACACTAGTGGTGTTGGTGTTAACAGGACCAGTCCTGATGCTGATCGACCAAAACGGTCGATTAGGGCCCTAGTTGGAAAGTGTCGAAAAGTTTACAATCAAGTTTTTTTTTTTAAATATATGTCCAAAAAACACGATAAAAATAATGTGTATACAATTTTAGCATAAATTATTTTTTAGCCTAGTGGTGAACTTATATATTTAAGTTTCCATATGTGGCTATAGGTTAAATGTTCAAATCGTTATACCCACAAATTTTATTTTATTTTTTTAAAGGTCAATTTAAATTGTATTTATTCTAAATTTTTTTAAAAGCGGCACCCATTTAAATTTCGTATAGGGCCCCTGAAATCTATTGGCCGGTCCTTATGTTAAGTAAATGAATGGAAAAGATATAATATATTAATCAATATGTATGGAACGAAAAATAATATGAAAGAAAAATAATACTCAGATGAATATGTATAAATGTATAAAAGAGAAAACAGCAAATAGATGAAAATAAATTTTTTAAATTTGTGTTCATATTTGTTAAATTTAAATAAAGGATAAAATTTTACTCTTTATAAAAAAAGTGAACAATAAAAACGGACAAAAAAGGTTAATAATGAAATTGTTACTTTTTACAAAGGTTAGGGATCTTTTGTGAAATTTACCCTTTTGACAACTATAACAATGACAATATATATAACCGACGAGGTTAAATAACAAGCTGATACATTTCACATATCCGTGTCTAGGAAAACATTTGACAACTATTTTAAATTAGAGTGTATGGATACATTTTCAGATATATGTGTTCTGTGCGTAGTTTTGTTAAATTGCTGATAACTCAAAACTACGGATAATTATTCCACAATTACAATAAGAATATGTATTTGGTCAAATTTTTATATATTAGTATCTAAGTTTTTTATAATATTATTATTTCCTTACAACATACGGGTGTGAGTCTAACAGTATGATTCTAAAAATTATTGTGAAAAATAAAATAAATAGTAATTTAAGAAATCTATATATAAGAAAAATAGCAGTGATTTAAGTGTCTTTTTTCCGCCCAAAAAAATACTTGAATTTGTTGCTTTTTATATGTCTTTTCATTTTATTTTATTTGTCAGTTTTTTGTTTTGAAATTATTTTGGACAGTTTTGTTTGTAACCACTCACTACTCTGTCATTTGTGATTTGAGGAGTCTACATGTTCAGTTTAAACCAATATGATGGTTAATTATTATTTGTTTTACCATTTTTGTGTGGCAACCACCATTACTTTTATTCTCTTTTTTTCTCAATCGATTTTACCACATTTTTGTATAGATTCGTGTAGAAACTGCACATTTTCATCTTCATTTTTTTCAATTCTGCTGATTTTTCCATGTCTTGCATTCTTATAAGTTTCCATGGTAATTTTCAAAAGATTGACATAAATTTTGTAAAATATAATCAGTAGAAAGTTCCAGTACTCTTTATGGCACTTTGAGATTGATTTCATATGGTTAAATAGGATGTTATGTAACATATTTTGTACTATAACAACCCCCGTCACCCTTCATCTTATCATTGTAAAGTTGTCATTTATAGTACATTACAATTAACATTGTTTTTGAGACAATCTTTTAAATATAAAATATGTTCATATCCCTCTTCAGTAACAAATTAAATATTTGCTTTTTGGGGTATGTTTCTTCCTGCTGTTGTAAGGCCATGAATCATAAATGGATTTTGGAGGATAGCCAATTATATATTCTATTTTGTTGAAATTTCATGTAATCCACTTTATGATATATAAGAATCTTTTAGATACAAGTTCATATGAGAAATAAATTCTTGGTGATAGTTTTGTTTCTTATAAGAGTTGGGAAAATATTTAGTTTAAAGTCCATAGTCGAACTTCATGATTAATATTGTTGTAGTGTAACATCTAACTTGCACTTGAGGAAGTAGGGGCGGAGCTAGGATGTGGACATGGTGTGGGCAAAGTACTAAATTTTGATACTTACATAGGACAATAAATTTGTAACACTAGAACAAGGAAAGTCGACAAAAGACATATTTTTCGAGTCTCTAATATGAAAAAAAAAAAAAAAAAAATTCTATTACAACCTCTAATGAGAATATTTATATATTTTCTCTATATATAGAAAGTTTAGATGAAAGAACTATGATTATAGGAATACAGAAATAATCAAATTCAAAACTTATGTGAAAATTTTCATTTGGGCGTTATATGAACATTTTCATTTGAAGCTAAAACAAAAAAAAGGGGGCCAGCTAGCTCAATCCGATCCCTGCGAGTCGACCATTCCAATGATGTTTAATCATCTATACTAGACCTAAACCAGGGTCTTCATGCAAGGTAAAGTCATACCTTCCCATCTCTCTTCTACATTGCATTCGTAATTAAAAAAAATCAATGACTAAATCTAGTTTTATTATATATTGTCCATTCTTCTATTTTAGTTGTCTTCTACTGTTGCAATATAATTTATGTTGTCAATAATTTATGCCCTTGCATCGCACGGGAGTAAATCTTAATAGAACGCCAACTGTTTAAGAAATTAGATATTAGTTTTGTTTCATAAACTTCACCTTAACAACCAAAGGCCAAAATAGTGCAGTCTTTAATGGTACGTTAGGCTACTAATTATAATTGGTTGAATCATAAAAGCATTCATAATTGCAGGATTATGGCATGATTTCAATTCATGTAAAAGAAATACGTCAAAATTTTAAATGATAACATTTATAATTTGTCATTCCATACACTGGTTACTGTTGAAAATTATTAAAGTTGGCTTTTCCTTTCATTATGGGCAAAGTAGACATTTTCTACTTAACAGCAAACATCTTAGCAAAACTTGTCATGGGTAGTGTTCTAAAAAACTCATATAAGTCTCGTCTAGGCGAGGCTTATATTTAAAGCTTAGACTCAACGATTTGTCTTAGGCGGCGCTTATACTCAAAATTTGAATTCGACGCTTTGCCGTGTCTTGCGTTTTATCACGTATTTATCATTTTCTATCACGCATTTGTGCACTTAAGTGCGTTCAGACTCAAGACTTAAGCTCAACGCTTTTTCACGCATTACGCTTTTTTTAGAAGATTGGACTCACGAGTCAACACTTTTAGCTTGACTAGATAAAATTTGGACCTTTCGCAAATATAATCTCAAAACAAATTGAGTTTTTTCTTCGAAGGATTCTATAAAGTATAAATAAAAGACAAAATAATAAATAACAAAATTGTCAATTAAGCTTCACTCTTATATACTATTTTGTGTCCATTTGCCCCCACTCTCTTCAGAAACTAGACAAAAGAAGACATTTTTGACAATGAATTTTGACCCTCGAGGTATACCAGAAATTAACATCATTAAAAAATTCCTTATTCCAACCCAGTCTTATTGACTATTATATTTTAATATAAGAAAAATTTAATTAAAAGTTAACAGGGAAAAAAAAATCAACAATAAGATGAAGGTGCAAGCCTTTATATAAAAAAAAAAAAAAAAAAAATTGTAATGATATGGATTCAATGTATTTACTGGAATTTCTAACTACTTGTTTAGTGCAATAGCCAATGTAGGAATTTCAATGATGCATGTTTAGCTACGTACGTCATTGTATGGGTGATGTATTTAAATCTCCATCACTCATTCAACCTCACCCTTTATCGTAATTTTCTTGTAATTAAATCTGCTATTGTACTCTAACTACAATCATTATATATACTAGTTATCGGAACGTGCATCGCACTTTGTATGTTACAATAAATATATTTCACATATGTAATTCATTAGAATATTTTATTACGAAGCACTTTTCTATATATAATATTTTTTGTCAACATTACACTTTTTTTGGCTTTTGTCATCTCATTTCGACCAATAATTTTGTTTGCACTGAAACTCCGTGTGAAAGTACAATATATATAGTTGTCTATATGAGAAAACACACTTTGGAAGATATATTTAAACATAAGGTACAATTTGTCCTTGTGCTTTGTTGGCAGTTATATCTTAGCAGTAAATATGGATGTAGGTTACCACCCATTAATTATCAAAAGCGAAATTTCTTGCATATACGTGTAATTTTTGAATTTGGAAATATAAAAATATATTATCATACCAATAATTTCTCAAATTGATGAAACTTATGAATTTAATAAATATTGTATTGTTTTAATCTTAATTGCCACCATTGCTTTGCTTATATACATGATAAGCATCTTTTCTTTGAACAGTTTTTTGAGCTTTACGGTCTTGGATAACAAAACTAGCACGTGCCATTTACCATGCAAGGGCTTTTGCTATGTGTACATTTTGAAGTTTAGATTTATTTATCTATTGTTTCTATTTTGAATTTTGTAGGTATTCCCTTTTCCGAATTGCATTGCATCATGAAACATTTGGATTGTGTCACCAAATAATATGGCTTGAATTTTATTAGCTTACAAAGACATAAAAAGAAATGAGTTAGTATAAAAGGAATTGCTACGACAATAATATAGTGATTCAAAATATATTAGTATTACATCTTCATCCACTAAAGTCAACTTTTGAACTTGAATGAGACATTTTGCATTGGTGTAGTTTTCAATAGAACTTTTGTGAAGGATGGAAAGTTAATTTCATGCTCCATTCTTCATCAAATGCTCTTAATTCTGATGGTCCATTCTTGATAAATGCACTCAATTCCTTTATTAGCACTCAATCTTTTTTATTATTGATCTCAAGTCGAAAAGGCATACTCACATAACATAATATTATCGTCTCTAAATAAAGTAAATCTCGTGCTCAAGAATTTTGTCCATGGGGATTCTAGTACGTTCATTATGTGAGTATTAACATCGAGATCTTATTCTACACATTTTTTATTAGTCGATACAAAAGTTAACATATTATCTCTAAATAAAGAAAATATCATGCTCGAGAATTTTGTGCATTGGGATGCTTGCAGATTCGTTATTTGTTATGAATGGGGAAAAATTATCATATGTTTGAAGGAAAAGATCGCCATTGAATTTTTTTTTACTTAGAATTTTGAAAAATGTGCTAGATGAAACTCTGTAGTTTAATTCTCTCAGTATCGGAATTATGTGATATAATTTGATTGAATTGGATGACTTTAACGATCTTAAATTAAAATGTATGATAAAGATTAGATATAAAATAAAATAAACAATTGAAGTGTAATAATATAGTGAATAAATGTAGTGAAATAAAGGTCATGGACAATATAGGAATTAAAGAAAAAATAAGGGTAAAGGTGGAATTCAAATTTTTTTACATAGATTCCACATTATATATAATCATAATTGCTCCAAAAAAATTGTGATCAACTGATCATTATATAAATTTTAATTTAATGAATAAAGAGTGAATAAGAATTAATGAAAGAGAAACCAATAGTACTTGTACAAAAAGTTTCTAATACCGTTACCAGTGGATGACTTGGTACAATTGAGAAGAGACATGTTACAGTAGATGTATACGTTAATTTTTTTGTTGAGCCACATTATAGGAGTTATTATTATTTAAATATGTAAAGAAATAATGAATGGTAGGAAATTAAAAGCGTCTTAATTAACAAGAAAAACAAAGAAAAATTTTTATTAACTCTATAAAGTGATTATTATGGAAAGAAAGGGGGGAAAAGAGAAAAGAGAAAATAATGTGAAATTTTAATAAGTTAAGAAATATTATTTTGTTTTCTTACAGGGGAAAAGAAAAGAATCAAACAATTTGTGACGAGGAGGAGAATTTCGTCGATGGAGGGAAAGGGGAGAGAGAGATTCATGGAGAGATTCAGTTATTCACAATATTTGGATATCATTTAAAAATATGTCGAATTTATCAATCAATTTAAATTTTAATTTTTAGACACATAATAACACTATATTTAATCACATATTTGATTTAACTTAAACTCTTATATCATTTTAATCATTACCTCTACATAGCATAATTACATCTCAACTCCTATACAAAATTTAAGTTTTAAATCCATTTAAAAACCACTTATTTTTAAATCCTTACCAAACAAACCCAATAGGTTGGTCTCCTGATTCTCCAGTCTGATCTGGTAGGCGTTTTTTTAATACTTTGGGAGCCCCACCCTACGCAGCCCACCCCCGCCCACAACGGCGGCTCCCCATATAAAAGGAGCGTTTTCCCTCTTCGGTAACCAAGAGCCTCTCAATTCTCATTAAAAAGCTTCCGGTTTTCGTTAGTTGATCAATTCTTCCGTTTCTTACTTTGTTTTGCTGGTTTTCTTGCCGGCTCGGCTGAAGCATTTGAAAATCCAAAGACCCACCTAGCTGAGAAATCATGGATTCCGCCTCAGATAAGTTTTCGCCTCTGGAATTGATGGCCGCATTGTTAAAGGGAGTCAAAATGGAGGAGCAGTTAAACGGGTCGACGCAGGTGGCTGTGCAGCCGGCTGCGGTGGCAATGTTGATGGAGAACAGGGACCTGATGAAGATCTTGACAACTTCAATGGCTGTTTTGATCGGCTGTGTTGTAGTGTTGGTGTGGCGGCGGGCTATGGGATCACCCGCGAAGAAGCCAGCGGTGGAGCCGCCCAAGCTGGGGGTGCCCAAGGCTGTGGTGAAGCCGGAGGAAGTGGACAGTGGAGTGAAGAAAGTCACCATCTTCTTCGGGTCGCAGACTGGTACTGGAGAAGGCTTCGCCAAGGTGGAGAAAAATAATAATAATAAATTTTATTATTGGGATTGCAAGCTTTTCTAAGATGGTTTCATCTTCTCTTGTGATAGTTCCAGATATTCACCTTTTTCTTATTTTACAGGAACTTGCTGAGGAAGGGAATGCTAGATATGAAAAGGCTAAATTTAAAGTGGTCGATTTGGATGATTACGCAGAAGATGATGATCAGTATGAGGAGAAACTAAAGAAAGAAAAATTGGCATTCTTCTTCTTAGCCACGTAAATTTCTTATAACTTCGTTCTTAATTGCATAAAGACACAACTTCTTATATTTACGCGTGAATATATATATATATATATATATACACACTATGTAAATCATATGGTTCTTTTGTATCCAATTAATCATTGAATTTCGTCGATTTGCTGATTGATTTCAGATATGGAGATGGTGAGCCTACTGACAACTCGGCGAGGTTCTATAAGTGGTTTGCAGAGGTAAAACATAAAAACAAGGAATTACCATCGCAGAGTTTGACGCTTTGCTTGAGATTTGGGTTAACTTTTAGATACATTTTACAGGGAGAAGAGAGAGGAGATTGGCTTAAGAATCTTAATTACGGAGTATTTGGCCTTGGAAACAAGCAATACGAGCATTTCAACAAGGTTTCTATATGATCTGAGCTCGAGTTTTGTGTTTGCATGCTAAAAATTTACATGGCCTGATGTTCTATGCATTAAATGTTAACTAAGTCTCTTTTTCCTTTCTGAACAGATTGCCAAAGTTGTTGATGAACGTGTTGCTGAACAAGGTACTTTGTTTGTTATGATGTTTATTGTGTTTAAATTAACAATTATGGCATATGAAATATTTTGCACGTTTGAGTTCTTGAGATAGTCCTCTCTGAAGATGAAGATGGTTTATTTCAATTATTAACAGTATAAATATGGAATATTGTGTGTGGTGTATGCATGACTAATTAGGATTTGCGATGAAAAGCAAAATTACTAACCGGAACATTATGCATTATTAATTCAAAAATGGCCTCTTATTGCTGTCTAAATCTTCTCATCTTTGTTTCTCTGCTTCCAGGAGGGAAAAGACTTGTCCCATTGGGTCTTGGAGATGACGATGAGTGCATTGAAGATGACTTTGCTGCATGGTATTAACAATATGTATAATGTTTATAGTGAAGCACCTTTCACTCTTGAAAAAACTCAGTTGTTAACATTAAATTTTTGGTCGAATAGGCGAGAGTTAGTGTGGCTTGAATTGGATAATTTGCTCCGCAATGAGGATGATGCGGCTGTAAATACTCCCTACACTGCCACTGTCCCAGAATACCGTGTTGTTTTTCATGACCTCCTAGATACAAAAACATTCGAGAATGGATCAATTCATGCAAATGGTCACTCTGTGTATGATGCTCAACATCCTTGCAGGTATTTGACGTACTGTTATATTTTAGCAGTCCATAGTATTTTTCAAAGGTATATGTCTCTCCTTGACGTGACCTAACATCTCATATTTATGTTTTTCTTAAAGAGCTAATGTCGTTCTCAAAAAGGAGCTTCATACTGCTGAATCTGATCGTTCTTGCACTCATTTGGAATTCGATATTTCTGGCACTGGACTCGTGTAAGTTTCTGCTCTGTATCGTCTGCCACATTATACCTTCTTATAACAGTTAAACTAGTAAAAATCAGTGATGCAATTCTTTTTTATTTTTAATCTTATTTGTTTTTTTGTTTGTTTTGATCCTTAGGTATGAAACTGGTGACCATGTTGGTGTCTATTCTGAGAATTTGATTGAAACTGTGATGGAGGCTGAAAGGTTACTGAATCTGTCTCCGGATACTTACTTCTCCATTCACACTGATAAAGAGGATGGCACACCACTCAGTGGAAGCTCCTTGCTACCTCCCTTCCCCCCTTGCACATTAAGAACTGCTCTGGCTCGATATGCAGATCTCTTGGGTTCTCCCAAAAAGGTTGGTTATTTGCTTTATTTTGGTAATTAGTTCCAAGATTTACCTTGAGGAGAATGACTAGTTATTAATGTTAGATTACACGTTTTTCAGTCAGCCTTAGTTGCTTTAGCAGCACATTCTTCTGATCCAAGTGAAGCTGATCGGCTAAGACACCTTGCATCTCCTGCCGGAAAGGTTTGACTATCTTCAGCCCATATCCTGATTGAATTGTGTCTTTTAATTCATTGTTCTAAATAAAAGATCACTTTCTCTTCAGGATGAATATGCACAGTGGGTAGTTGCAAGCCAAAGGAGCCTGCTTGAGGTCATGGCAGAATTTCCATCTGCTAAACCTCCGTTGGGTGTCTTTTTCGCAGCTGTTGCACCGCGGTTGCAGCCTAGATATTATTCTATCTCATCCTCCCCAAAGTAAGTAATTATTTCTCCCACCCGGCTGTTCACTTTGCTCGTAGCACTACACCAGAGTAGTGTACTGAAAAAACAACTCTATTCATAATCTGCGGTTTTTGTTTTCCAGGATAGCACCTTCTAGAATCCATGTAACTTGTGCACTGGTCTATGAGAAAACACCTACTGGAAGAGTCCACAAGGGTGTCTGCTCAACATGGATAAAGGTGTTGCTTTTTTATTTATTTTAGATATTTGTATTTATTAAAGGAACTGTTAGGACTTTTCAATCTAACTAGTGAGCTTAGTTATGTAAATTGTATAATCCCTCTTATGTCTCAATTCTTATCATTTATCCCTTATTCAGAGTGCCGTGGCTTTGGAAGAAAGCATTGATTGCAGTTCGGCTCCCATTTTTGTTAGGCAATCTAACTTCAAACTTCCAGCTGATCCTAAAGTGCCAATTATAATGATCGGCCCTGGCACTGGCTTGGCTCCATTTAGGGGTTTCCTTCAGGTTTGCGAGAAAGCAATTTGTGTTACATCCTACTTGGTCCGACTTTATCCTATTGCTATTCGTTCATTTCAGGAAAGATCAGCTCTGTTGGAATCAGGAGTCGAACTTGGCCCTGCCATATTATTTTTCGGATGCAGAAACCGTAAAATGGTTAGTTAATCATTCTTGATTCGTTCATGGCATTAGCAGTTTCTCGCTAAATTTTAGTTACAGGGTGTCTAAATAAATTTGGTGCAATTTCTAGGACTTCATTTATGAGGAAGAGCTGAAAAAATATGTCGAAACTGGTGTCATTTCCGAGCTCGTTATAGCTTTCTCCCGTGAAGGATCTGCTAAGGAATATGTGCAGCATAAGATGATTCAGAAGGTGCAGAACTATTACCATCATGAGTTTAAAATATCTGAATTCAAATTTTAACTAACAATTTATGGTGCACAACAGGCTTCAGACATCTGGAACATGATTTCCGAGGGAGCGTACTTGTACGTTTGCGGTGACGCTAAAGGCATGGCTCGAGATGTTCACCGAGCTCTGCACACAATTATGCAAGACAAGGTATCTTTTTCGACTGAATTTCTAGCTTCTTCTACTTTATTCTGCATGCGAGCTTCTCGTTGAGGCAGCGCTTATGTACTTTGCTATATTAACCCTCTCGAATGTGGTTTCAGGGGTCGATGGATGCCTCTAAAGCCGAAAGCACGGTGAAGAATCTGCAAACAACCGGACGCTATTTGCGTGATGTGTGGTGACGAGTCATCTAGACGACGCAATTCCTTTTTATCAAAGCAATCTTTTTGGTGGAAATGTGCAAAAATTTGATGCCAACAAATGGAGAGCTCTCAGAGTTGTAATAGCTAACAAGCGTGATCCTTAAAACGGTCTCATTCATGTATTTTTTGGTTCGTATAATTTATACATAAATATGTATGATAGGAAAAAATAAATAGTGTCATAATGTGTAGGTATGGCTATTGGACTCTGTAATTTTTGTTATGAGCTGGCAAGATTTGACACTCGTAGATCTTCGACCGACGTGATTCTAAAGCTTTTTATGTGTTTTAACGTTGTGGTTTGAGTTCTAATCTTTGCGTGGTTTATATTTGTTTTTCTCATTTAACACCACCCCATTTGGTAGCCTATTAATTGACAATATGAATGTTGTACTAGTTTGAGCTAATGGATACTAAGGATTCGGGAGTTTAGTTAAGAGACATATGGCGTCTTCATAATAGAGACACATTTTTATTGTTGTAATACTGAAATTATAATAGAATACATGACATTAATATTTATTAAAATTAACGCTATTTGAACATATAAGTAGACAAAAACTATGATAAAAGGAGGTTTAAACTAGCCTGTTAACTCTACACAATTCAAGGTGATCCAAAGTCATTTTAAAAGTTATAAAGCAATTTAAACTCTTTTTGTTATAATTTTTATTCACATGTGCGTTCAAAGAGATGAATTCATCAAAATTAGCATTAACTATTCACAACTTTCGAAAAAGAGGTATCATGCATTGAAGAAAAAGGAAAAAAAGTAGTAGAAAGGCATAAAATTAACAAAAGAACGTAGAAGTGATTGTCCATTTTATAAACACTTGATGTAATAATGATTTAGAAGCATTCTACTGCAATTAACAATTCCTAAAACCGGTAAAAGATAGCAAACACCAAATAAATATAATGAAATGATAAACCGCGATAATAATCAAGAAATTCCTTTTTCGTTTGCAGGGTAAGTAATATATTAAATATGTGCAAAAATTTTAGGAAGACGTGAAATTGTAGTATGAATAAATGACATTGTTAATGTGACATTGGATGGTAAAAAAATTCCATGTGATCAACATCTAATAATAAAATTTATGCTATATGAGTATGTCATTTATTTGTATATTACTTTTTCATGTCTCCTAGAGTTGTTAGTTAAACATATTTGCCGAAAATGATGAACTATAGCTTTATTTATTTATTTATTTTTGTTGGGATCTACCTATTTTCCATATACACACACATATATATACACACACGTGTATATATATATATTATAAAGAATTATTGAGTTGGTCAATTTTTTCTGCCCAAATTGCTCAAGTCATGCTTGATGTAATTTTTCTTTTTTATTATTATTTTTCAGTTTAACAACTATATAGAACTATAGTGTTTTTCATTTCTTTTCCTTTTTTGGGGGTGGTTAATCTATCTTTCTTTTTTTTTTTTTTGGATAAAATAGTATTTTATTAAAACACACAGGATTACAAGACTTAGATCGTCAGATTAAAGATCAACACAGTCCAGGCCCAAAGGCCAAAACAGACCACAAATAGGGAAAGCCCAAAAACTGAGCAACAGATGAAAAGGAAAAGAGACACCGCTTAAGAGGCCCAACAACAATCACCAACAAACAGAACCCAGAGAGATTTGGTTGAAACCCCAAAAAAGTCCTTCAAAGACCAATAAAGTGATGAAGGATTCAGATCACATTCATCAAAGCCAGATCTTCCAACAACCTCCAAATCAGGGCTCACTGCTATCTGCTGCTTCTGGGGTTCGATGATCAATGTTGTCATGTGCTTTGGCTGCCAGATAAGCTGAGAATCTCTCCAGGTAAAGGTGATCGTGTCGCTTCAAATGTTCCAGCACCAATTGACATCTCAAGAATTTCTGCGGGAGAAAGGGGTTTTGATTGGAGATAAGGTGTAATTCCTGAGCAATATCCACAAGGATTCAGGTAGGGATGCAAGCAAAATGTTCATCCTCAAAGAAGTTACAGCTTCGGATCATGATCAATTGTTGTTGGTGGTTTGAGGGGATCGGAAATGTCAGTTTACCATATTCCGGTGGATTTAGAATAATGTCAATGGCCGCTTAGAAGTGAGCCCTCGCAATCCCTTCTGGAGAAGAATTTTCTTTGCAATGTGGGAATTTGGCGCCAAAATGCTTAAAAAGTCGAGACTCCACATGGATTTTGCACCGAGCCAGATTAACATTAACACATGGTGTTTCAATTCTGAACCTTCCCTTGTCAAGTGCAAAGATAGTAACATGGACCGGACGAAGAATGCCTGGGAAATCGAAGCTCAAGTCCACAACTTCCAGCCAAGATGGAAGTGGCTGGTTGAGCATGAATGTTGGGGGCTCTGGGAGGAGAAAGTTTGCCATTTGTAAGAAAAGCAGAATCAGTAGTCATGTTGAGGAAATGCCATCCGATTTTTATATTGAATTGCATTGAAAGTGGGTGGAATCTGCTTCAAATAAAGCCGGGAATCTGGGAGAGAAAACTTTCAACTTGTGAATGATTGACCAAGGTGTGCTTGATCAGAGAATATATTCTCTGCAATGACAAGAAGTGAGAAGAAAGCCAGAAAGCACAGTGGATTTAGTCACCAATGAAATTGACCAACTGTAGCAACAAGGTTGAGCAACAACTCCTCAAGTGAATCAGCAACAGAGGATCAAAACGAACAAGGAAGCCTCAATTCAAACACACGGTCACAGCCTTAGGAGCAAAATTCAGCCATGTGAGAAGATACACGAAAATAGCCAAAAATTTTTCTGTGGTAATCCCTTGATCATTTAATTTTTCTGTGGTAATCAATCCCTGCTTTTTCTTTCTGAATGATACTCCAAATCTCTGGAGGGAAGTTTGTAACAGTAATCTTGAATGATTGTTGCTATTTGAGTGCTTGGCTGGCTAATAAATCTGCAATCGTATTTCCTTCCCTATAGATGTGTTGGAAAATAATTTCCAAGTTCTTGGAAACTTCTCTGATACTTCTAATAAGATATCTATATTGACACGGTTCTTCTGTAGTTCCATTAAGAAATGAGACAGCTTCAAAACAATTAGTTTCAATAACAAAGCGTTTGTTTCCAGTAACCTGAATTCCTTCTTTAATCCCTTCAAGAATTGCCCTTAGTTCAGCTTCCAGGACAGTGCCTTCCTTCCAACTCCACCCAACTCCCCTTTGTGGATCCCCATTGTGATGTCTAAAAATTGCCCCTCCTGAAATTAGCCCATTGATTCCATCCCTATATCTATTAGTGTTAATCTTGACAAATCCAAGTGGAGGAAGTTTCCATCTAATCAAAATGGTCTTCCACTCATTGGTTTTGATCACCTCTTTAAAGTAAGAGGCAGCCCTCTCATCACTTTTCCATTGCTTGCTTTGAATTAGTTTCCCTTGACACAAAGTCTTGATCAGGTTTTCAACATTTCCAAATAACCCTCTGACTGTTAACCTTAATTGCCTTATGCTTTGAGTTATTTCTTTCATCCCAAAGAAACCAGAGGATTAGACCAGGTAAAATAGTCTTAATATGATCAATTTTGACCTGTGTGGCAGAAAATAACCATTTGGACAGCATTTCATGGATATTATTGACATGATTGTCATTGACCTGGAAAATGTGAGCAAAGTATTTCCAAATTCTATTGCCTATTTCACTGTGTAAAAAGACATGCTCAATTGTTTCAAAATTAGAACAACATTGACATTTTGAGGCAATCTGAATTTGAAATCTTTCCATAATAACTGAGTCCACTAGCATTCATCTTCTAAGTAATTTCCACAGAAAAATGCTAATTTTTAGAGGAAAACTTTTCTCCCAAGTAATCATGAATGAAGTTTGTCTTGCAATGTGTTTCCTAATCATGTTCTAAACAGATCTAGTTGTAAATTGACGATCAGAATTTTGTTTCCAAATTGCCTTGTCTGCTCTTTCTGAGTCAATTGGAATGTGAAGAATTTCATTCGCAAGATGATGTGGGATGATTTTACAAAGATCCTTCCATTGGTTAGTCTGGATTAGCTCTTCAATCCGAATAGATGAATGGCTAGCAGAAGGAATTTGAATTCTAAATGGTTTCCCTTGAGTCCAGTGGTCCCACCAGAAGAAGTTATTTCCTTTCCCAATTTCCCGAAGAATATTATCTTCAGCTTTCTCAGCCACTCTCCTGATCCTTTTCCAAATGTTAGAGTCTGTTGTCTTACAATTAACTTGTAATGGATGCATGCCTTTACAATATTTCTCACTCATGATTTTAGCCCATAATGAATGCTGATTTCTAAACTTCCACCAAAGTTTGAAGGAAAAGCTTTCAATCATCTTATGAATTCTTGTGACTCCAATCACACCTTTCTCAACTGGCCTGCAAACTTCACTCCATTTAGCCGAGTGAACTCTATTAGCATTTTCAGTATCACCCCAGAAGAATCATGCCATGATCTTCTCAATCTCTTTGCAAATGTACTTTGGAAGGTTTGCCACCATAAGAGTATAAATAGGAATAGTAGTCAAAACACTTTTAATCAAAGTCAACCTAGCTGCTGATGATAGGATTTTCATTTCCCAGCCATTAATCCTTTGCCTGATTTGATCAGTGATGTGCTCAAAACAGATCCTTTTGTTATTACCTTTATGAAGCTTGATTCCAAGATACAAAATAGGCAAATGAAGCTGGGAAAAACCTATAATTTGTTTGATGTTATGGATCAGGCTCTGTTTGGATCTTCCACTGACCAAGAGCCCAGATTTATTCCTATTAACTCTTTGGCCAGAAAGAGCTTCATATTTTTGCAGAGTGTGCATAAGAACTCTAATACAAGCTTTGTTGCCATTTGCAAATATGAAAACGTCATCAGCAAAACTCAAATGTGAGATAATAAAGTCACCCCCATATTTATAGTGCTAGTCTGAATTTAACAAAATCAATTTATTGAGATTCCTAGAGAGAACCTCAGCTGCAATTATAAACAGAGCTGGAGATAGTGGATCTCCTTGTCTAAGTCCTCTCTCAGCTTTGAAGAAACCTTCTGACTTACCATTAATAAGTAGAGAAAACCAGGTTTTTGAAATACATCTCTCAATAAGTGCAATCCATTGTGGATAGAAACCAAATCTTTTGATCACAGAGAAAAGAAAATTCCAATGCATCTTGTCATATGCTTTTTTGCATATCAATTTTCATGCCACATTACCTTCTCTGAATTTTCTGTTAATTTCATGAATCAGTTCTTGAGCAATCAGGGTATTGTCACAAATTTCCTTTCCTTTCACAAAACCACTTTGATTATATGAAATGATCTTAGGCAGGATTTCAGACAATCTGTTAGTGATAATTTTGGAGATCAATCTGTTAAACATTGTGCACAAACTAATAGGCCGAAAATCAGACCAAGTTTTGGGTCCAACAACCTTTGGAATAAGGCAAATTGCAGTACTAGTAAAGTATCTACGGAGGTATTGACCTTTAAAGATGTCCTGGACAGCTTTACATAATTCTGCTTTGATAATAGACCTTGGGCATTGAAAGAAAGTAGCTGTGTATCCATCTGGTCCTGCAGCTGTATTACCATCTATTTGGAATAAATTCTGCTTGATTTCCTCCTCTTGAGGGATGGTCATCAGCTTGCAATTGTCCTCTGGTGTGATCAGCTGAGGAATAACTGAAAGAAATTCATCATCAAGTTCAACTGTTTCTTTTTGGTAAGCATTCTGGAAAAACTGGATCCCTGTATCAATAATCTCCTTTTCTTCTGTTAATTCTCTTCTCTTGCCACATGATGCAATTGCTTCTGTTTTTTTGATACTTTCTATTAGCGACAGTATGAAAGTATTTAGTGTTTTGATGACCACTTTGGAGCCATTTTATGCCTGATTTTTGTCTCTAAAGTTCTTCCGCCCTCTTAGGTTTTTGAGTAAGAATAGCCTAGCTAACTGAAGTGCTTGTCTATTTTCTGGGCTGTTATCCTGTTCAAACTTCATTTGAGCACAGTCCACCATAAGCTCAGCTTCTTTAATCTGCACATTTATGTTTGTGAAGACTCTTTATTCCATGTTTGCAAGGTAGTCTTAAGGATTTTCAATTTATTCCAGAGCTTCCATAATCCATTCCCCTCCATCTCCTTATTCCAACAATTTTGTATCAAATTCAGAAAATTATGATGTTTTGTCCAAATATTCAAGAAACGAAATGAGACTGGCCCTTTCTGCAGATTGGTTATGTTCTCAATAGGCATTAGGGAGTGATCAGATCCTGTGCTGTTAAGACTTCGAATTTTGCATTTTGCTGCAATGTGAGTGAATTCAATGTTGCGCAAGATCCTATCTAATTTTTCATTGATTCTACTGCTTGACCAGGTATACTTGCATCCATTTGTACAAATGTCCAAAAGCCCACAATCAAAGATGGCTCTTTCAAATTCATGGACAGGAAGTATTCTAGCAATATTCCTGTCACTTATTTCTCCACTGTTCCT
This sequence comes from Nyctanthes arbor-tristis, assembly GCA_963692815.1. Lineage (NCBI taxonomy): Eukaryota > Viridiplantae > Streptophyta > Magnoliopsida > Lamiales > Oleaceae > Nyctanthes > Nyctanthes arbor-tristis. Next base: position 7,089 of record CAVNYN010228793.1, on the reverse strand, counting down.
GATAATATTAAAATCTCCAGCAATAAACCAGCTCCCTGAAATTTGATCAGCAATGTTTTTCAGACCTTGCCACAACAGCCTCCTATGAACGTAATAACAGTCTCCATAAACTGCTGTAAAGAAGACAACCAAATTAAACTGTAAGCATTCAATTTTTAGATGGATAAGTTGATTTTGAGACGCTTCCATACTGCATTGCACACTGCCCTTCCACAGAATCCAGATTTTCCCATTCTCATTGGCCATGCTTTGCTGGAAACCCAATTCCCTTGTGTATAGACTAATTTTAGAAGAATCCACTTGAGGTTCAATGATGGCTAACAAGTTGATTTTGTGAGATCGAACTAGGCTTTTAATTCTATTCCTAGCATTGCTTTTAGCAATTCCCTGAACATTCCACACAACACAATTAATCATTTGGAAATGGGAATGATAATCTACCTTGGCTTATCGTTAATCGACGCCTCTTCATCGGTTGATAATTCTGGGCTTGCTTCTCTCTCAACATTGTTGTTTAAGTCACCATTTTGAGTGTTCGGCCCTGTGACATCCTTCTCCTTGCAGGCTTTTACACAAGGTCTAGTTGAGTCAAATGAGGGCCTCAACCTCAGAAGAATTGCTAGTGCTAATTTTCTGATCTGGCTCCAGTTTCTTGTCATAAATGGGTTCGATTTCTACTGGGTTCTGGCCCAATTCTGTCTGGGACCCGATTTTTTCTTTTTGATTGGGTCTTTATTCTCCTTATTTGGCTGCTAAGATTCACTTTTTCCAAGCCACTCCTGTCTTCTTAATTTCCGAAGTATTCGTTTACTGGTATTTTGCTCAAAATCAAATTTCCCTCCTCTTCCATATAGGATTTCCAGATCTCTCGAGGCAGTAGAATCCTCCGACTCAGTTTCACCTTCATCATCATTAACATCATGTACTTGGTTTGTCTCATCTGTTTCCAGCTGCATCCCAATTCTCCATTGGAATCCATCAATTCTCCTTTGTTATTTTCAACTCAGACTTTGGCTGATTCATGATCACGTGACTTCAAATTCACTTTGTCATATACTTTATTCTTTTCAGTCAATCAATTTGCTTCCAGCTTCTCTTTCTCATCTAAAATTCTCTCAGTAGCCTTAATCATTTTCTGTCCTATATTGACCAAAGTTCTTTCCTTTGCATCACATTTTTGCCCTGTTTCCAGTTGGTCTCAAAATTAGGTATGGCTTGATCAGTTAATCAAAAAGTTAGTCAATTTTTTTCTCACCCAAATTTATTCCTGATATAATTTTTTGAACAATTTTAAAAGATAAAATAAGTGATAAAATATTATTACAAATTTTCGAATAATAAAGTTGATTAATTTTACAAAACTTTTTCAACTTCTAATTTGAACAATTGGATCCTACAATTTGAAATTTCATTTTAATTTTAGGATATCTTATTTTTTAGTCGTGTTATTTATATATAATCATAAATTTTCTCAACTTCTAAGCTTGAAATATAATTCGATCTTACAGACTACTAAAAGTTCATTTTAACGTAACATGCTTTACCATTTTATTTTATTTTACTTTTTCCCCACATATCATTTACTGAATTTAATATAATCCTAACTCATGTATAACTTTCTAAATTATACATTTTATTAATTTAATTGATTGATTTATTTTTAAAAGATACTTTTTTTTGAGGATTTTAAATGATAAAATTAAGGGATAAAATATTACAACTTTTCGAATAATAAAGCAATCTTTCAAAATTTTCTCAACTTCTTATTTTGAACAATTCGATCTTACAATTTGAAATTTTACTTTAAAGATCTAAATATTCATAATTTTGCATCTATTTTAGATTGACAGGTTTTGCAAAATGCACTTATGGAACAAATCATGAAAAGGTATGGATGAGAACTTGAGGTTCTTTACTAATTCAGAATTAATTGATATTTATACTGGCGAAGTCGGTAGTCAATTTGTGTGTGATTATGTTCCAATTTCTGAATTTTTGAGTTAACATTCTATTGTTTCTTTTGTATATATTTCTTTGCGTAATTTATTTTTATATTCTATTGATTAATCGTATTTTAGGTTGAAATATTAACACCCCCCCAACAAAAAAAAAAAAGATAGGTGATTTACCTTATTTATTATTTAGTTATCTATTTATTATTATGATTATTATTTATTTTTTATTTTTTTGCATCTAGGTGATTTAAAATTTCAGTAGCTCTACATTACATAGCTAAATGTAACACTGACTTATGAATTGATTTTTGTTTTTTTTTTTATTGGTTGTTGTTGTTGTTATATGAGATTTAGAATTCATTTCTATTCCTGATATTTGAGTGCCTTAATGAGAGGAAAACTATGTAGACATGGATACTTGATTGCAATATTAGTATGTGAATTTTATTACTTGTGAAAAAATTTGTTTATCTTCTTGAGAATTATTAAAGTTGGCTTTTCCTTTCATTAATCTTGTCAAATTAAAAGCTGTGTGGGCACATTTTCAATTACCGGTTTATGCTTAATATATACAACCAACGAACAAGGTTAAATTGCAAGTTGATATATTTTCACATATGGGCGTCTACTGATACATCTGATGACTATTTTAAGTTAGAAGCTCTATGGATACATTTTCACATATATGTGTCTATTGATACATTTGTATTCTGTAAGTTTTGACAACTATGTGTTCTTTTGTTACATTGTTGATAACTCACAATTGTGGATAATTATTCTACAAATTGAAAAAGAACATGTATCTGGTCAAATTTTTATATATTAGTATTGAAGTTTTTCTGATAATATTATTCTTCCCGTACAAAGTACAGGTGAGAATCTAGTAGTATGATAAAAAAATTATTGTGAAAAATAAAATAAATAGTAATTTAAGAAATTAAATAGAACGCCAACTGTTTGATAAATTAGATTGTCATTCTATACTTCGGGGAAAAAAAAGTCATCATTCTATTTCATAAACTTCACCTTAAACTTAACGACCAATGGCCAAAAGAGTACAGTCTTTAATAGTATGTTGGTGGGTTAATTTCACATATCGTCCCGAACATTTGGGATTAGTATTAGTTGAGTCCTTAACTTTTTTTTCCATCCTACAGAGTCCTTAACCTTTTATTAAGTCGTACAAATGGTCCTTCTTGACGATTTTCTTTTAACTTCTCAACTGAACTACAATTATGCCCTCATCTTTTTTAAAGTAAAAACAAAAGGTTTTAAAATATTAAAAAAATAACTGCTATCATTTCTGGCCTCAAATGGCACGACAGCCAAGGGGAGGACTTGGGTCATTTTTTTATTTTATATTATTTTTATATTGTAAAACCTTTTATTTCCAATTTAAAAAAGATGAGGGAATAATGGTAATTCGGTCAACAAGTTAACAGAAAAGTTGATGGTTTCCGTAAAAAATGACCATTTGTGCGAATTAACAAAATGTTGAGAATCTAGCAGGTTGAAAAAACTAGTAGAGACCCAGTTGATACTAACTCAAAAGATTGGGAACGATATGTGAAATTAACTCTACGTTAGGCTACTAATTATAATTGGGTTGCCAAGACTTGTGTAGTCTAGTGACATCCTAGCTAGTTTCGCACACTCTTGATCAATGGTTTAAATCCCCACCTCTATTATCCCCCTTGTAATATTAAAATAAATTATAATTGGGTTGAATCATAACAACATTCATAATTGTTGATAATTATTAAAGTTGGCATTTCCTTCATTAAGGGCATAGTAGACATTTTTTACATAAAAGCAAACATCTTAGCAAAACTTGTCATCACACATAGGTGACACTTTTATTCAAAGTTTAAATTCAACGCTTTGTCCTAGGCGACGTTTATGTTCAAAGTTTAGACTTAACTCTTTAAAGCGCCTTGCGCTTTATCACGTATTATTGTGTTCTATCACACATTTGTGCCAAGACTTGACTTTAACGCTTTTTGTATTATGTTTTTTTAGAACATTGGACTCACAAGTCAACACTTTTAGCTTGACTAGATAAATTTTGGACTTTTTGAAAATATGTTCTCAAAACAAAGTGAGTATTTTCCTCGAAGGATTCTATAAATAAAAGATAAAATAATATGTAAGAAAATTCTCAATTAAGCCTCACTCTTATGCTTTGTGTCCATTTGCCCCACTATTCCAAAACTAGACAAAAGAAGACATTTTTGACAATGAATTTTGATCCTGGAGGCATCCCAGAAATTAATATCATTAAGAAATTCCTTATTCCAACCCAATCTTATTGACTATTATATTTTAATATAAGAAAAATTTAATTAAAAATTATCAAGGAAAAAGAATCAACAATAACATGAAGGTGCTTTTTTTTTTTTTTTGGTTTAAGGAAATGATATGGATTAAATGTATTTACTGGAATTTCTAACTACATGTTTAGTGCCATAGCCAATGTAGGAATTTCAGTGATGTATGTTTAGCTACATCATTGTATGGGTGATGTAAACTACTATCATTATATATTTTTCCAAAAAAAAAAAAAAAAAGAATGTGATCCTTATATAAACTTTAATTTAATGAATAATGAATGAATAAGAATTAAAGGAGAAACTCAGAGTACTTATTAAAAAAGTTTATAATGCCTTTACCAGTGGATGACTTAGTAGAATGGAGAAGAGACATGCTGCAGTATAAGGGTATATGTTAATTTTTTATTGAGCTACATTATAAGAGTAGTTGTTATTATTATTATTAAAACATGTAAAGAAACAAGTGAATGGTATGAAATTAATGTCTTAATTAATAAGGAAAAATGAAAAATTTTTAACTCTATAATATATAAAGTGATTATTATGAAAAGGAAAGGAAAAAAATTAGTAATGTGAAATTTTAATAAGTTAGGAAATATTATTTTATAGGGGATAAGAAAAGAACCAAACAGTTTTTGAGAAGTAGAAAATTTCGTCAATGGAGGGAGAGGGGAGAGAGATTCACACCTGGACAAAATGTGGAGAGAGGAATAATTAATAATTGAATTTTTATTTATTATTATCAGTATATTAGGGTAATTTGCTCATAGTGGAAATAGACCTTATAGTTTTCAACTCGGTATATTCAACCTTAATGTATCACTATTTATTGCAAAAAAGACCTTACCATAAAAAATTATGAACTTTGTTATTGAAATGGCTTTTTTATCCTTAATCTCAATAAAAATATAAAGATAAAGATTTATATTACTTGTAAGTTTTCGATGAGGTGATATAGAAGAAACTTCTTATTATTGGTTGATGTATCATGTTAATATTCATTTTGGTTGTCACACGCTGCTAGTGGCAAAGAAGTCAGAACTTCCGCTAGAGATTTCAAAAGACATTATAATTAACTGGAAAATCAAAAAGATCTAATTCTTTTTTTCTGATAGGGAGGTAATACTATAATTGCAATTGAATTGGATAGATAAAAGTATAAATTTTTGTCTTTATATTTTACTTGAAATTAAAAGCAAAATACTTTATAAAGAATTATATTTTAGAAAATAAGGGTAAAAAGGTCATTTTAACAATAGAAATTGACAAATTTAGACGATTGCAATGAACTACATTAAGGTCGAAATCGTCAAGTTAGAAACTATAAGATCCATTATCGCATTGACACTAAACGAAATGCCTATTTCTGCAATTACCCTTATTATTATTATTATTATTATTATTATTATTATTATTATTATTATTATTGCTATTACTACTACTAGTAGTTTTTACGCACGGGATATTGTCCAATCAAATAATAATTACATTGTAAATCGTAATATTATTTAAGAGAGATAGTTCTAATCATTACCGTGCAATGTAATGTATCAATAACGTATCATAGAATACAATATTATTATAATAATGCAATTGACCTTTGTAATTATATTATGTTGCACTCTAAATATATAAATTATATATTACACCAAAACTATTAAATGATAGATTTTATATAGTAGTTGTAATATGTTGGACATAATTATTTATATATAGTTAAATTATAACTAATCAACTTAGAATAGTCAAATTTATCACTTATAATTACAATTAACTTAAAAAGAGTAAATGGTTATTAAGATTAAAAAAAAGAAGAAGAAGAAGGTAAAATCAAAAGTAAAGTAAGAAACCATCTAATTCAAATACTCATAACTATTTGTCCAGAAATTCTGTAATATAAATGAGTTGGTTAAAAATTGATTTTGGTGTCTTTAGGTGAATGAAATTCCTTGAATATTTGTTTTCTCATAAGTTTATGAAGCTATCAAATTTCATGATTTTACTGAAATCTTAATTAGTGGCCCATTTCTTTTCCTTTTCCTTGGTTCTTTCCATATGTAAGATTAGTTTTATTATTTTTGTGGAATCACTAAATAAGTTGGCCTTTTCTTTTCTTTTTTTGTGATTCTTTACATCTACAGCATCAATTATGTTTACCATTTGTGCATTTAATCATGGAGAAGAAGACGCTGAATGAATGTCTGAGATTTTATCGATTACCTTTTCCATTTGTGAATTCATTATACGGATCTCTCGACTCTCTCTCTCCTCTGGTGTGAACACAACGGATATAGGTCATCAATTTAGGGTTCTTTGTCTTGGCAATCTTCCTCCGCTAAATCTAATTTGATAACAAATTAAATACAACTAATTAACTACGAGTTAATTAAAAACATTACCAACCTAATCAAGTTATACAATATATACTAAGAAAAGAAGGATGTTACCGCATATTTACCCAACATAATTGAAAAAGTCAATTATACCCTCATTTTTATCAATTTGGGCTGGAAAATGTACCACAGACTAGTTTCTCATTATATATATATATATAGATTATTGGTTTCCAACACATTCTATAATGTCTATTGGACATCATAAGGGACACATCTTTTATAATATCTAATAGATACCTATTACATAACTCATCGGACACCATAGACACCATATAAAAACGATTGGTCTCCCGAGTTATGGCCAAAAAAAAAAATATATATATATATATATATATATTGGTCTCCCCCTGTCCCGATTCTCCAGTCTGGTCTGGCAGGCGTTATTCAAATACTTCGGTAGCCCCATCA
>CAVNYN010228783.1:0-12787 GCA_963692815.1 Nyctanthes arbor-tristis | reverse complement strand
TCTTTCATGTTAATTGTCGGCTCCACGAGACCATGATGCCTCGCATCCTCTACGTTAGATTTCCCAACAATGGCAGTATCTACAAACTTAACCACAACAGTATCTTCACCTCCAAAACTTCTATTTCTGTCCTCAAATTTAGTCTTTTCGAAATAACTTTTGCCTCTACAATAACTCACCATCACCTTCTTAAGAAGCTGATCATTAAGCAATTCAACATTACCAGATTTTTCTGCAATCTGTTCATAACTTTCTTCTTTTTGTGGCATTTCGTTCAGGCGGCATTGAGACAGGTCCATTTTCTTGTCATTTTTTACAGAACTAGGTTGCATCTTTAGCAAACATCCTCCTACACATGTTCCTGTGGGATACACATGATTTCTGCATGAAGTCTCGTTCTTTTCTGTAACCTTGTTATTATTTGGAACACACATCTTACTTTTCCCTTCCTGGTAATTTAATATATCCCCACATGGTTAGATTACAAACAAATTTAGCAATAACAGGAAATGTACAATGGAGCACGTGATTTATAATAACCTGAATTTTCTTATTTACATGTCGCTTCATGCGATGAAGGAATTGCTCATACGCCTTTTGCAACTCATCAGCAGGCTCTGCAAGGCTGTTCAACGATAGGGGAGGAAAAGAGTTCAGAAAACATTACGTGTACTCTGATCATGTATAGTTCACAATCATATGGAAATATTTTGGATTTAAGTACCATTGGAAGGTTACGTTTTATTGACATTTGGAAGAATACCACATTTTGGCAGCATTAATCAGGATGAGGGACCCAAATCCATGTAACTATGACTGGGTGTTATAAATGGCTTCTTATTCTAATTATTATTTGAACTGAATGTTGAAATCGCCATAGATTGTAAATGATGCAGTGCAATAGATAGAAAGGGTAGAAGACCGGAATGGAAGGGATACAATGATGAATGAGCAGAAGTATTTAGAAATCCTTTGGAATTTATCTTGAGTTATCACAGTATTAGAGCTGGTAAATCACCCATTGCAAAGTAAAGCCTGTGGGAACAAAATAATTCAATCATGATAAATTCCAAAGCATTCCATTTCCATATGCTTCCCCCTGAAATAAAAGCTTAGTCCAGGCAAATCATCCCAGAATGTACATAAGAATCTGCATTGCTATATCCCTAGCCTTGTGCAAATCTTAGAAATATAACCTATTTCAAATTTGGAGTAGAAATATAGAAAATATGATCAGTCAAAATTGATGCTAAATCCTCAGCGTACAATTTAAAATGCATACACCTTACTCATCATAAGGTTGGTTATTCTAAATCATAAGGTTGGTTATTCTAAATTACTAATAAATCCCTAAAGTAAAGTGGGAAGAAAGTTATTCAACAGTTGCAGAGAGAAATAGTCCACGAGAAACGACCAAACTAAAGTATAACTATGAGAGTTCATTATCTTAAAAATAAAATTAAGGGGGAAAAAAAGATTAATCAGCAAAAGACCATAAACTTATTTAGTGAAGTTCAGAAAAAGAAGGGAACATGCATCAGATAAGCTTAGCTCTATGATCACAAGAACAAGATGGTACAATTATGTTGTAGACAAGGATAGAACTCCTTACTTTTGCACACCTAAATGGTAAATCTTTTCTGCCGCGTCAAACTTCTTTATCTTCTCATAGTACAGAGCATATGCCTGGTAAAACAAAGACTTTCTTGTTCCAATTTTATTCATCTCCATCGTTCTCAAAACTGCTTTTGGGTCATCTACAAAATCCATCTGCAACATCCTCATAACAAAAAATCTGTCAAACTCCTAATTGAACAGCTCCGGTTTTCATCTATTAACGTCACTAAAAATGAGAAATTTGATAAAATACTGTAGCAATTATAAAGGATTAGCACATGAGCAAGAAAAACGCATTATTTTCACAAGGTAAGTCTCGTAAACTTTTCTTTATGAATTATTCATTTTCACTTATTTGCATTTAGTTAACACTCATCAGTTTAATTTCATAATTAATTATAAATTTCCCTTGTATGCCAACCTAATTTCTAACAGGATCAGAATCATTTCAAACCAATTTTCTCTTCCTCCTTTTCCCATCACCTATGCTTATCAGGCGATGGTAAACAATTCAAACTATCTAAAAGATTAAAGACTACCCAAAACCGTCAAGAAAAATAAGAACAAGATACTGGCTTAGCGTCAGAAAAAGAGTTACCAATTGCAACCAAACGCGAAGGTAGCGCAAGTCGTTGCAGTAGCGGCGGTCGTGTTGAAAAGTCTCGGCGCATTTCTGAAGAAAACGGGGCAGTTTCTCTTTGAGAAGCTGGGACGGAAGCGACTCTTTCATCCTTTTTATCCCTCTATAACATCAGAAAATCATTAGCACATAGAAATGCACATCACAGAGTAGAACATAATCCTGAGAGTAATAACACTTTAAAAAATTATATTTATTGTTTTACCGAATCCATGGGAGAAGAGGGTCATTTCCATTGTAGGATTTGATTTCTGAAATTACTGAAGAGAAGAGATTGTTGAAGAGAGAATCAGTGTTGCTCGCCATTGTTGGAATTCCTCCTGCTCCGAAGTTGAATGATAGTGCGCAGTGTTAATTCCAATTCAAATCTGCTCGAGCACTTCGTCGGGTGGGTCTTTCGACTTTTTTTTCCCCTTAATGTTTGTTGCTTGGGTCCTTAAAAAAGAAAAATGCCAGAAATAGCATCTTACAAGTGTTCAGATAGAGAACAACATCTCCTGCCCAGATTTTTCTATAGTGTAGACACCATGTATAAAGTTCAAATTGTGATTTAGTAAGTATTCATTAGACACATTGAAAGATAATGACCTTATTTTTCCTACTGTGTCTAATAAACACTTGTCACATCACAGTTTAGACTTCATAAATAGTGTCTAATGGACACTATAGAAAAATTGTCTCCTTCCCCCTTTACATATACTACAGTTTTGCAAATCAATTTTGTTTTTAAGTAAAAATTTATCAAAATCAAATCTATATATATACACACACACACTACAATTCTGGAAATTAATTTTGTTTTTAAATAAAAATTGGTCAAACTAATTAAATTTACATATTTCATATTAGATGCATGAACGGTATAAATCTCCATCATTCAATCAAACTCACTCCCTCTTTTATTTTTTTTTATTAAAAAAAGTTTGTAAAAAGCGCATGTTAGGAATTAAACAATATATGCACAGTGAAAAATTAAGTAAACATAAATTCCTAGAATCGACATTGTACTTCAAAAAAATTCGTGATATAAGAATATATCTTTGATGAACACCGTGAATTGCAAATCCTAATTAACCTTTGAAACAATGCTCATCACCACAATTGTCTCATTGTCCAGCCTTTAACAGTAATCCACACAACAAGAGTAGATTTGGAACCCCACAACAACAAACAACTTCGAAGCGGATTTACAAGAGTATGTTTAGAGTTCTATCAACTTCAAGTGCTAGCAAGAAATCGACAAAATATCCCCTTATTGTCTATCTTAAACCCTAAACATAAGATGTATATTTATAGTTGTAGGGTGCAAAACACTAATCATAATTAGGCTTCCACGGGCCGATCCAATTAAGTAATCATATTAATTAATTCAGCCCGATTAGACTCGGTCTAACTAATTGGACATTGGACATTAATTTCAACAATCTCGCACTTAGACAAGGTCTATTTCAAATCACCAACTCTTACATTTGTGTGTGAACCATTAGGCTCTCATTTATGATGACAAACATCATGATACTATTATTCTAAGCCAATTAGAATAAGATAAATCAAAATTCATATTTTAATTTATCATCGATTCACCTAGATCGATCAGTTCACGTCGTCGTCTAAGATTGACATCCAGCAATGTGTCAAGGTAACCTGTGTGACAGGAAAGTCATGTGGTATGACAAGCCATTATATATACGGTTACCGTGGAAATATAATCCCTTCATCAATATAACCTAATTGGTTATGTTCTCCATCTTAACTCTTTGTTGATCAAACCAAGTTATGAAAAACATTTTCAACTCATAACTTCACCCTGGCCGAGGAATTTATATCAACCAAAGTAGGCGAAAAGCAGATTATAATCTCCCATTATCAAGGAATGATGAATCCTCATCTTAGATACTCACAGCCTTCATGCAACTTTTATTGCACTTGTAAGACATTTTAGTGATAACTCAAGGCTAGAGTCTCATCAAATGTCCGACTAAGTATAACAATCATGACATAAGATTCTATGGTACCACTACAAGAAAATTGGGTTTTTACAACGGCAAAAAACTATCATAAAAGGCTACAAAACTGTCACAAAAACTTTTTGCCATAGCATTGTTATGGTTATCGAGCTGTGGTATTTAATGGGCATAACAAAAGCATTTGTCACAGAAAATAGCCGTCACAAATAGTATTTGCCACAGCATTGCTATAGTTTTTTTTAGTTGTCACATATAGTGTGTTTTTAGTACAACTTATATGAAACAGACATAAACCGTTGTAGAAAATGTTGTTGCCACAGTTTTCTCTCCACCACAAATGAACCAAATTTGCAATGAATATTTGCTACAACCTTGTTTCTGTGGCAGCAAGAACGTATTTACCACAGCCATAATGTCATCACATGCCGTTACAAATTAACTAAATTAGTATGAAGATTTGCTATGACATTATTACCATTGTAAAAAGCGCATTTGCTATAGTTATAACGTTGTCACAACATGTAATATTTTATTTCTCAATTTTTTGGTTGCCACATCTATTTTTTGTCGTCACAAATGATACACGTTGATTTTCATTTTTCGTCTACATTATCATGTCATCTGTAACAATGAACTAGTTTATAACTCAATCAAAGAAATTCCAACACTTCAAAAAACAAACCTCATATCATTCAAATTAATATATTATTATTAGAGTATAATTCCAACAAACTTGTAAATAAGTTAAACATCTAATATTCAAAACTAACACTTGTCTAAAATTCTAACTCATGCTAAAATGAATTTATATGCCAGTTTTAAAAATAAACTAAAACTAATATGATTCTGCAAATCTTCCTCTCTTTTGATCCCTTTAGTTTGCTTTGCCAACTTCTCCTTCAAGTGTGTGGCATCTGTTACAAAAACAACAATACAACACCACAAAATGTCTCTATACTAATAAGATAGCATAATCTAATTTATAGTTAGCACAAACCTCATGAAGAAGACAAACGTCGATTTTGATCACTAGTAGTTGGATTTATGTGCGAACTTGATGTCTCCGGAACCTATATACATTAAATATATATGCATCAATATAGGGAGATAATAAATAATCAAAATAAACAATATAATAACATCACTATTTGTAGGACAATATAATTTTTTTAAGTTACATATAAATATGACATAGTATAACTGGTATAACCTTAGGCTTTATTCTAGCACACTAAAAAAAAATTGAACTGGAAACATATGCCTCAGCTGCAATATATCATCAATTAATTGTGAAAAAGACTTACGACATGAAAAATCTTAAAACCATGCAGATTTTCAAATTCAACCGACACACCAACACTTACTTGGGGTCCTGGAGATAAATTAGACTTCAACTGGTCAATTTCAGAGAGCAAAGCAGCTAATATTTCCTCATGAGCCTTGATCCTTTGCTCATATCTTTCTTCAACGATTTTCAATTTTTTGTCATATTGTGCCTCTACTTCATTCTTTCTTTTAACTTGTGTTGGTGTTGGACCTAAACCCATTGTTCTTACACGACCATGACCTTCATGTCCCATGATTGATTCAAAAATCCTATCTCTTACTTCTTCTAATTCTTGCTCTTCTGATGTTAGACCTAAACCTATTGTTCTTACACGACCATGTCCTTCATGTCCCATGATGGATTCAAAGAACCTATCTCTTACTTCTTCTAATTTTTGCAATTTCCTTATCAAAATGATCCCATAATACACATCCATAATTACATAGAATTTTGTAGTAAGCTAAAACTAATTTTCATAGAGAGAAAGTACATAAAGCATACAATGATTCCATGAGTATGCTCATCCTTTGGATTACCGGATACATCCGTTCGCATTTTGACCCACACACTTACTTTATCAATACGATTTCCTGCAATTGCCATCTAGAAAGGCAGATTTTTAACACTTACTCGATTATGAAAATCTTTATCTATATAAATATAATACCTCTCGTTGAATATCAGCATAAGAATTTCTTCCGGTACGATGAGGAGGCCCTGATTGAGAACTAAGAAGAACGCGAATATGTTTCTGAAAATCTAAAGGTTGAAAATCAAAAGAAAAAGAAAATTCAGTCTGTTAGTCAAAATCATGCAAATTATTTTTTAAGCCAATCAAAGATTTCAATTAGTTTATGAGAACTAGGAAGAACCCGAATATATTTCTTAAAATCAAACGGCTTAAACTTAAAAGAAAAGAAAATTCTACTGTTATCCATTTCAAACTAAGATGGGAGGACGTTGCATCTGTGAGGAAGCTTCTTGAAGACAGTGAAGCCAAGAAGGAGATGGGAAAGAGTTGGATTGAAATCAAAGACAAAGTTCACTATTTCATGGTTACAAAACGGTGTCGTTAAAGGATTAGTGAGATTTATTCAAGGTTGGATGAATTGCTTGAAGAGATGCAGAAATCAGGATGCAAAGGTGATATCAAACATGATCTCCATGATGTTGAAGATAGCCACAAAAGGGACTTTTGAAGCACCACAGTGAGAAGTTGGCTTTTACTTTTGGGTTAATGTGCCTACCTTCTGGTGCACCTATATCATGAAGAGTCTTAGGATCTCTGGAGATTGTCATGCTTTTATGAGGGTTGCTTCAATTATAACGAGAAAGGAAATCATTCGTTAGGGATAACAATCGCTTTCACCATTTTAGTGAAGGACATTGTTCATGTGGGAGATTCTGGTAACATGAATGCATGATAATGTAATCTTCTTTTGATATATGTTCCCATCTAATCTCTAAGAGGTCGGACCTATAATTTTTGTAGAAGATAGTGTATAAATGTTTCTTACACCATTTTGGAAGCCACAAAAACAAAAGACTGACCCTTTTTGTTTAAGAAACGAGCACTTTCAGCTACTAAGTGATCGTTCCAGCAGCACTAGGTAACAGTAACAATTTTCATAGGTTAAATATCAGAAAACTTATTATTGGTTTGATTCATTACCTTTGTACATTGCTCCTCTATTGGGAGACCTTATTTAATTTATTAAATAACATGTTTTATCCAAAAAAAAAAAATTAGAAAACTACTAGACGACAGGATAGCATCCTAAATCAATCTGTGATTTCCATAATTTGTCTCCCACTCACCTTTAAAGCTTCAAAAGTTGTTAAGCCAATCAAAGATTTCAATTAGTTTATGAGAACTAAGAAGAATCCAAATATGTTTCTGAAAATCAAAAGGCTAAAAATCAAAAGAAAAAGAAAATTTAGCACGCTAAGCTGTGTAAATTATTAGACTTGAAAACCAAACGTTTGAAGATGAACTTTTTTGTCGATTCCATAGTCAATTTCACGGTAAAAACCAGTATACTATGAATTGAAATAATAGAAAATTTAACAGAGCTTTCAGAAAATCATAGGTGTGGCAGAAAATACTTACATCAAATTTCACCTTCAGTAACCCAAAATCTAATAGGTCTTCTGCTGGAACACGGCAACGACGGGAGAAGATGAGATTTCTAATATGCAAGCTGGTTGAATTGGAGAAATTTTGGATTGAAAAAACCTGCGTTTATGTGGTTTGACAGATTGGGGAAAACGAACGTGAAAGAGCTAGAGAAGGCGAGAGGGGTAATAGGTTTTAGGGGACGTTTTGGCGGTGTATGAAAATTGAGGGGTTTGCCACGGCAATTTGACAACCATGGTAAAAGATTTTATTATTTAGTACAACACTAAAATTTTAGTAATAATATATTATATTATTTGTGATGGTTAAATTTAAAAATGTGGTAAAAAAATTATCTTTCCGTGACAGTCGAATTTGCTGTCATATAAAATCCTTTTGCCACCATGTATTTACTACGACGTAAGAAAATTGTTGTAAAAAGCTTTTTTTTAGTGACGGCAAATTCTACTGTGGTTTGAAGTATATTTACTACACTTTCCACAGCCGTTGTGAATAAGTCGCCACAAAAACCCAATTTTCTTGTAGTGTACCCTCAAGTCAAAGGAACAATTCCACAACTGCCCATTAGAGATCAACCACTAATGCTTGGATAATTTACCATGTGGTATCTCTAGACAGGTCATCCAATGCATGCTCAACTAACAATGCATCCATGTATCTATTCGAATGTTCCTACATCCTAACTCATGAGATCAGTTCTTTCTTCATAAGAAAGAAATGCGACATAACCGTAGTAATGATATCCATATCTTATTACTACATTGACTAGGGATAATTTAAGAACAAGTATGTAATTTACATCTCGTAATCACAACTCTTTGTGATTAATAAGTTGCTATAATCTTATTCTACGAACTTTATTATTTTACAAGATAATTTTTTATCTTAATAATATATTTGCCACTTGAATACAATAATCAATTAAGTGTTCATGCACGTTAAAGTCCGACATAGATTGCAGCACTAGAAACCTATAAAAATAGATCCAACATCTATTGTATCTAATACATATAGATTTGTCATGACCATCATGTTATGACAACAACCTTGTCATAAGATCTTTTGTATGTTTAGATAGATTTGTTCAATCTTTATATCATTTCTTTGCATCATCTCTTTTGAAGAGACATACTGCCTCAATACATACTTAAATCGCCAATGAGACCTAGGTTTCCTTCGCTTGTGCAATGACTCCATTGTTATCACAAACTCTATTGGATCAATAATGATAGGAACACATTCAAGTTCAGTTATGAACTTTACGATCTAAACTAGTTCTTTTACTACTTCCAAAGTAGCTATGTATAAGACTTAATATTTGAATAAGTAGTTGTATCTATTTGAAACTCTTTCCAGTTGATTACACTACTATTATGAGTAAATACTTTTCAGATTGGGATATTTCTTTAGTCTTTTAAGACTGAGGACTAACATCAATAAAACCACAAACTCTTAGTTCATATTTCTCCATAATTTAAGAACATATCTTGAAGTACTTCTCAAGCATTTAAGAATATTTATGACCGTTATAAAATGTTTCCCACCAGAGTCCACTTGGAATATGTTTTGACCTTCAAAACATATGAAATATCTGATAGTATATAAAATTGCAGACAAGATAGATCCTATTGCAATAGCTTGAGGAATACTATCAATGCAATCTTTCTCAACATGTATTCTGTAACACACCCTTTTTGAGAAAGTAATTTCATCTCTATGAGACAGAGTCCTCACCTAGACTTTTTCACACAAAACCTGCTTAAGATTTTATCTGTGTACATAGATTTGGTTAGGCCAAGCATACTTTGATCTACCTCTATAGATTTACATCCTAAAGATATATGCTACGTTTCCTAAATCTCAAATGGAGAAAACTTTAGGTTTTTGTTTATATATGGGATATCGTGTTATAATAATATGTATCACATACAATATTATTAACACGATCTAACTCCCACTAATTTCTCGTACACACTTTCCTCTTCATTCTTGATAAAATCAAACACTTCGATTATCTCATCAAAATGAAAGTTTCAGCTCATCCAAGGTTTGATTGATACTCAATTTGACTTTATGGATTCAAAATCTCAGATTGTATCATAAACATCCTTACTAACATTCTTATAGAAGAATACGATTTTGACATCCATTTGTCAAATATCAAAATATGCTACTTTAGCATCAAGAATTCAAATTTAAAACAGACATGATTATAGATAAAAAGGTTTTGTCAAAGTCAGATTTTGTCTTTGATTTTGACCTCCACTACCAATCTTGTTCTTTTTTTACATGAGCATTACCATCCATGTTAACCTTTTGGTTGTAAACCAATTTACAACATACGGGTTTTACCTATTCTGACAAGTCAACCAAAGTTTACACTTTGGTTGTCATGGAGCTCACAATAAATTATATTGTACCAAAGCTTACCTTTTAAGTCAACACTTTGACTTTTATTTTGCGTAGATTGTAGGTTTATCACCTTTAATTATCAATCTAATATTAAAAATCACATGATCATATCTTTAGTAGATGAATTCTCATACCTAATCTATGAGAAGTTGATGTGTTTTTAGGAACCGTCTTCTTATTACTAGTTTACACCTCATCAAATGAAGTACATCCACTAGCACATCTAGTTAGTCAATTTGTTTTGAGATTTCTTGAACCCCATCAAGAATCACTCCCACTATTTTCTTAGAATAAATAATTTTTCTAAGAATACAACATAAAATAACATTCATCTCAAATGTGCAGTATAAATCGTGTCCAACAACTCCTGTTGAATAATCCACAAAGAAATATTTCATTCACTTTCTAAAAGTGTTATTACCCAAAATAATTTTGAGTTTCGTCAATCGACTTAGAAGGAACATGTTTTAGTCTATAACATGCAATATCTATTGCATATCCCAAAACAAATTTGGAAGAATTCTTTGGCATATCAAATTGTAACATATCTAATATGTACAAATTCCCCTTTAAATATACTATTATAGAATGGTGTATTTACAAGAATTCACTATGAGAGAATCTTATTCTCTTTAGATGATCAATTATACCCATAAATATTCCTTACGCCGATCATATCTAAGTGTTAGAATATATTTGCAAATAGCTTTCCTTTTCCCGCTTGAACCTTTTGAACATTTCAAAAGTTTTATGTATAAACTTGATCAAATATATGAAACCATATCTAATATAGTCATCATTGAACTTGACAAAGCAAGAAAACCTATAACTGACATTTGTAGACTTTTGCCCAAATACATCAATATGGATTATGACTTATTTGTCTTTAATGTCAGAATTGGTTGTAATCTAGATTATTCTTTATATCTCTTTTGTCTTCTATTCTGATAATAGACTTTCTAGGATTTAAAATCCAGATATTATCAATTTTATTTCTCTAGTAGATTCGATAATCAATAATGACCATTACTCTCGATATCAATGGAACAACTATTCATGTCCAAGATATGAGTCATAAATAATGTTCTTCGTAAGAACTCGATCATGATTTCAATATTCTTATCCCAAAACAAAATATTCTTATCCCAAAACAAAACAAAAAGGTAAAGGCAGACGATAGGTCAATTGTTTCATTTCCTACTATAGGTACTATATTTCCAGTCAGCAGTGATCTACTCTATTTCAGTCTCATTCATATTCCAAAAATATGGGATCAATATCCAATATCTAATACTTAAGAGACTGAAGAGCAGTCTTATCACTCTCATCTTGTAGTAAGATCTTTTCTAAAATTTCTTTCTTTCCAAGATAATGCCTTACAGTTTTTTTTCTAATGTTCTTTATCTCTACAAAAATAATTAGTTTTGGATATATGTCTTTAAACACTTTAACTATGTTACTGATCTTCTGGAATCTTAATTAAAATTCCATCAACACTACCTTTAAGTACAGTTGAAGGCTCACTGGTCAATACTTGCCCTTACATCATATTGATGATAAGTTTAACAGTTTTAGCATATCAAACAGACTAGTGGGTTATGAATCAAATTCATGCATCTCAATTTATAATAAATTGTGATAAGCTACTAGACAACAATTATAGAACTAAATCAATACATAACTCATTTTCCCATTGTGCTTCTAAATAGTATTTAGAGTTTATACTGCTCAGCGTAGTTCATCATTCAATTCTTTGAGATGAATAGAAACAGTATAAATCTTTTTACCCACATGCAATATTTACAATTCATAATGGCAAGTATCACATATACCCATTATATCCATCATCACATGATATTTGTAAGATTGCACCATCGTTATGAAACTTTCTTAGTAGGAACGTTTGCATAATCTGTTTTAAGACATATCCATTTTTCGTACTTGAGAGCTATTCTCATTATGATGTCAGTGTTATATTTTTTGGTCTGAAAATTTTGTTGACATCTAACATGCCAATTAAACTTTTAGTTATACTCACTCTTCAAATATGCAATGACAAGATAGAATAAAATTAATTGATGTCGGAAAATAATTAGACATGGACTTTTACTAAATTAATTATGTTCCCACTGAATTAATGATCCTTCTGCATTAATTATTGAAATTCATTTGAATTTCCAATAAGCTAGGATCCCATTTGCTTTATTAGAACTTTGAGTTACTCAACAATTCCCAATAATGCATTCAGGTAGATACATTATCAATCACATCTCTTATGTGACTCTTAGATTATCAAGTAGACAACTAATTATCACGCACATCTCATGTACTTACTGAACATGCCTCTAAAATTTTATTTCCTTGAGTCATTCAACAAGAAATAAAACTTTAGTTAAATTCAACCCACTGTTTAGAAACATCATATGTTTCATAGTGATAAGTATATTCATGAACGAGCGGCTTTGAGTTACTCAACAAACTAACATCGGTAATGAACTCTAGTTTTTCACTATAACAATGGAAGACATGTATTAAAATTTAACACGAATTTAATATTTTAATTAAGGGATCGGTCTCATTGTAATCATTTATAATAATAACATCTAATATGTAACTAACTATACATAACTAATAACCATGGATCATTACAGATTACATCTACTCAATCTTTTTTTTCCCCAATCTTC
>CAVNYN010228779.1:0-29796 GCA_963692815.1 Nyctanthes arbor-tristis | reverse complement strand
ACAACTTGAAACCAAAGGCAAAAATGATCAACGCAAACAAAAAGCCAAGGTCGAAGTGAAATTTTAGTGAAGAGAAGAAAATTGTTGGAGAGAAAGAATGAGAGAGAAGAGAACAACATCGGGCAAGAGAAACCCTTGAGCGAATGACGTCACGTCTTATTCTCATCATATATCTCAAGGGTAAAATGGGAAAGCAAAGATTGAACCATGAAAACGACGTCGTTTAAGAGCTCGAATGCTAAAAACGACGTCGTTTGAGACACTGTTCCAGGGAACAGTAACCCCTCGGTCACACTTTTATATAGTAAGATAACCTGGGAAACAAAAAATTGGCAGCTCCAAGAGCAGTAGTGCTTCAATGCTTCCTGGGAAGAGCTAAAAGTCACAATGATATTTTTCTTGGTGAAGGAATTAAGGATTTGTTTACTAAAAGTTGCAGTTTTAGATTGGAAGTTCCATATTAAAAAAATGAAAAAGAATAAAAGGTCCCCGTTTAAACAGAACTAAATGCATCTAGATGAGTGACACATTTATCATTCAAAATTCTTTCGTAAAGATGGAAGTAAATATAGAATTGAACCACAAAAATAATTGACCTGTGCTCATCCTCCGTCCAAGCAATCCCTTTCCGACGCTCCTGATCTGACCTGGAAGCCTTGCTTCCGTGATTGGAATCGCTGTTGAATTTCCCAAAACTGCCATCTTTCTTACCAGTTCCTTCGTCACCGGCGTGGTTGGTGGAACCATCTGAGGATGAATTATAACTCGGGACAGGCACACAGCCAGACTCAATCCGGTCGACATCATCCACTAAAAGTTCATAGTGATGTTTAATCTCTTCCACGGACTTTCCCGGAACATCGGCTGCAATTTTCTCCCATCTATCTGAAAAATCTTCAGGATAAGTAACCAGGGCTTTCTCAAACTGCTTATCTTCTTCTCTACTCCACATAGAGTTACTTGTTTCATCGGCCGGCATCTAAACTCGCTTAAATTCAACACTGGGTGTTGTTAAAAATCGAAAAGGGAATTCTGATCAATGCTCTAAAAGCAAGGAACAGTAAAAATCTCAATCAATTTAAAAAAACTTAAAATGCAAGACTACATTAAAAAAGGGAACCAAAAAGAAAAATTCCAAAAACAGTGAAGTGAACTTCACTACAAACCCAGCTGCAATTAACAGTAGTATACTATAAAATACTACAAAGAAAAGGGACGCTGAATCGCCTCAGAATTCAGGAATTGTTCTTTCTTCAAATGCTGAAGAGAAAAAAGGCAGCAAGCTGATTAAAGAGCATGAGAAATATCTGAAAACAATAACCCTCCCCTCCGGCCCCGCTCCGCCTCAACCCCCTAAAAATAGGGTGCAATAAATGCCATTTGGGAGAAAAGATGGGAAAAATGGAAAAATCTAATTGGCGACGGTGAATTCAAAAGAGGGCACCATAGTATCAAACAAAAAAGAAAACCCTGGATTCTGAAATCGAATAAAAACAGTATTCAATTTGCCATCAACGATCGGTTTCACAGCACAGGCCCACAGCCTATACGAATTACAACAATTTTTTACAGTCCAACACTTGCGTCGATTTCTCATTTGTTTCTTCCTTCTGCAGCCTCACTACGCAGTAAAAAGGTAAACCTCAGTCTCTTCTGCGTAGTGATAAAAAGGTCAAAATCACCGCATATATGATTGATTGTGTCCACTAAAATAAATTTGAAACGAGATTAGTCAGTTTAAAGAAGAAAGCGTTTGTTTGCATGATAATTTAATACTAATAATCAATCGAAAAAGGCTCTTCTCACCATCCGTGATTATAACTAGAATACAATTTTTGTGTTGAAAATTCAACAGTAAAATTTGAGCATGAAAAAGAGATATTTGATCAAATAAGATAATGACAAACAAGTTATGTAAGTTGACGAGCATCAATATAGTCATTTTATAGTTGTAGGAGAGAGACATCATACTACTTTTTCATAAAGCGTGGGCGAATGGCAATGTTTGAGGAAGAAGTATTGGTTGTGTCGTGTGATATTCAAGTGAAAACGATAAAGACGGAAAATTCTACATATTGATGGATGGTAATTTGTGATTTCAACATGTCTCTTCGTTGTCTATAAATTAATAATCAGATGTCAATTATATTAATATATATATTTTGGAATGATAAGGGGACCGTGAAATAGGAGAATCGAACCTTAATATAAAGTGTGAGAAGTTAGCATGATGCTATTAGACTACGAACATCTTGGCAATTATATTAATAGTTTTCATGGTATGGCAACTTATTTTCTTGTGATTTTAAAAAAAAAAAAAAAAAGAGAGAAGGTATTTTCTTAAGTAAAAATGATCATACGATCCTAAAGATTTTAATTTTTTGGCGGGTTTCTTATGTTTAGTCTATTTGGTCCAACCATTATCTTTAAAAAAAAAATTGCATCACTTACATATAAATAACTAATTCAAAATGCCCAACTAAATCATGTTACATGTTCATATCAGATAAACATGTCTATGTAAAATCACAAAAAATTTAAGCATATGAACATTAAGAAATTAGATCCCACTATTTTAAAATTAAGTATGAATAATACGGATATCATTCTCCAGTGCTTTTAATTTATTTGGTTAAAAACCTATTACATTCAAAAACATAATGACTTGTTCTCTACTTCTCTTTAATGTGTCTGGGTTATTTTCAATTTTTAGTTTCTTCAAAGCTTGAAAATTTGTATAATTTCATAATTTTGAGAACATCTATTTTCAAATAGAAATTTTGTAGAGAAAAACTCAAAACAGTTTCTCTTGGGCATTTTGAGTTTTTTTTTTTTTTTAAATGTAGAATAAGGAAAGCAGCTCCACTTTTTCTTTAAATTATGCTCCAAACACTATGGGACAACATAGTGAGTTTGTCTAATAATCTCAGGCATGTGTGCGTCTGATATCATAATCCTGTCAAACATATAATGGGAAATTATTTTTACTCCATACACAAAACAAAGGATGCATTGGAAATTAAAAATTAATAACTAAAAGTATTAACCGAACATATGTTAAGGTTCTTGATATTAAAAAGTAAAAACTTGTTAAATTCTGACTTTTTAAATATATATAGTAAAAAAGACAACAAATACAAATGCGCAACATTTGCCTGATTCAAAGGCAAAGCAGACTTTTAACTAGAAAAAAAACTAGGTTTTTAATTAGGGTAATTGACATAAAAGGGCCCTACCTTTAGGTGTTATTATACAAATGGTCTTTATGTTTGATTTCTTGACAATTTCACCCCCCACCTTTATATTTTCTTTGCAGAAATCACCCTTAATACCCATTTGGGTTTTGTTTTCTTCAATTATAAATGGGTATTTTTGTCCATCTACATTTAAAGTGTTAAAAAAACTCAAATGAGGTTCTAAAATTAATTAACTTTATTGAAAAAAATAGTTGTCTTTAATTTTTTTCAATAATCAAATTATTTTAATTGGTTTTGAACGATAATAATTATTTTGGAATTCATTTGCAATTTTTTTTAGATTTTTGAGCTATGACAGCAAGAAAATGCCCTTTTGAAAATGAAGACAAATGCACGTAAGGATGGATTTTGCAAAAAAAAAAAATGAAGATGGGGATGAAATTGCCAAAAAAAAGTAAAAGTGAGGACCGTTTGTACAATAATGTTCAAAGGTAGAGATCTTTTACACTAATTATTACCGCTAAACAAAAACTAATGTGTGAATGAATGAATGAATATAGTTAACGAATACTTGGTTGTTATGTTTTTCTTTAACTATGAAATATAAATAGTAGCGAATTATTATTATTATTATTACTACTACTACTTGTAAAAATCTAACTTGTGCGTTGCACGAGGAGGATAATAGTAAACCAAAGCACAATGAAAAAAATTCAATTAAGATCACAATGCGATTATCCAATTTTATCCATCATCTCCCAAAGTTTATTAGGCATCACAAAATACCTAACAATTGTAACACCTAACCTAAGTAGTCACTTAGTGTGCATGTAATAACATTTAACGTATGATAAAATAAAAATGATAAGCACCTCCACAATTATAGTGATTGTGATGGCCCATCATTGGATTGTTCAAGTAAAAACGAATGTGATCCATTTCAATGCACAACTACAATCGGGAAAGAACAATATCAAGAATTTTTCCAGCAAGGATCAGAATTTAATTTAGAGTTTAAAACACTATAAAAATTGGTTCATTTGTTCAGCTCTAGGAATTGAACTGCATGCTTCCCTTGTTTCTCGTAAAGCTATCTTAACTGCATACAGAAATTAATGTACTTCCTGATTTTTATCTTCAATTGCGGTATCTAACTCCGGAAACGAGCAAAATTACTAACAAAAAACAAAACCTTATATTCACTAAGCTTAAAGAGTAAGTTGCGTGAGACATTGTTTGTCAATCCATTAGGTTCATTGCAAAACTTACCGGAAATTAATAGAATTTATTGGAGTAAATATAAAAAAACATTTCAATTGTCTTCCCCCATAGTTTCAATTGGAGTAAATATAAAAATTTTATCTTCGATTCGGCCCAGAAATTTCAAAACTCTAACTCAAAAGAAAATTTTAACATTGATTGATTGATTATGCAAAAGGGAAAAAAGATAAATTATGGACTTAACAATCAGATTGGTTTAAAAAGGGAAGAGCGAATTATTTGGGATAATTCACCGTGTTTAATTCCAGAATGAAAGAAAAGGGTTGTAAAACACAATATATAAACAATTTAAAAAAATAAAATAAAAGAAAGCTATTTAAATGACATCACCTATGGCATCATCAGATATTTTACGAAGCTAGACTAGTGGCGGGAAAATTCATACCAGACACCTTATTCTTGTTATATATATATATATATATATATAGATTTTGGAAAGGAGAAGTAGAGAATTATTAATTTCACTATAAAAACTTTTCGTTTTAAATTAATTATGTTAATTTTATTCATAGACTTTTAATTA
Organism: Nyctanthes arbor-tristis; assembly: GCA_963692815.1. Classification (NCBI taxonomy): domain Eukaryota; kingdom Viridiplantae; phylum Streptophyta; class Magnoliopsida; order Lamiales; family Oleaceae; genus Nyctanthes; species Nyctanthes arbor-tristis. The sequence continues at coordinate 24,795 of CAVNYN010228779.1, read as the reverse complement.
ATGAGGTAATTATTGTACACACAAGATATATAATTTTTGTACACACATCCTTGAATTTACCCACACTTTCTAAAGGATGTGATTTCAAGAAAGATGTGGCAAAAGATATTTAATTAAATACAAAAGAGTGTGTATAAAAATTGTACACTTTATGTGTATAAATATCATTTCTCTTAAATTTAATTCAGTAGTTACAAATTTCAGAAAAAAAAAATCATTGTTTGAAAGTCAAACTTTATTAGTTAATTTCATTTTCCACCTATCATTCATCAATATTCTTTCCACACTAAAATTATATTTGAAAATGATAACATCAGTTGACTACAGCTAACCGAAAATTTTCAACCCTTTTATATGAGCGAAAAGCAACAGTTACGAGATAACTTGTACATTCATATCAAATTTTAAATATTTAATACATTTAACAGAGAAATTTTGGTAGCTCAATGAGATGCACGCATCTTGTCAAAAGGTCAACATGTATCTAATGAGATAGAGATTAACTCAGAAATTAAAGCGAGTAGAATAAGTCAATTAATTTAAATGTCACCACTTATCACTTTTCAAGAATATTTATAACAGTTATAAGTACATGCGTCACTATAACCATCAAGAATACTTAAAATTTAGTAGTTCAATTACATTAATTAACTTGACCACCTACTAACTATAGTTCAATCAATTGCATCATTTTTTCCGTTAAAAAAAAAGAAAAAGAAAAGAAAAAAACCAGCGCATCATTTATTTATTTATTTATTTTTACACCAATAGTTGCATCATTTGATGCCCTATTATATCAAACTTTGAGTTACCAATTATATATGCTCAATAACTTAGTGGTTGTTTGATTCTCATTATTGACATTGAATTATAATAAGAAATTATAATGAGGCGAAATAACTGATGTAGATTTAATATTGTAATCTTCTAACTTGAATGCATATGTAGCTTTCAATTTATATCTGCGTGGAAAATTATGATTCACCATATTAAACAAATCAATAATCAACACATGAACACAAAGGGCGCATTTTATTGTTAAGTGTGACCCTTGAACATGTGTGTCTTTGATTGGCATGGAACGTTGTTAGATAATTTAATTTGGAGTACGTACGTTCCCACAATGGCGGACGTAGACATTTTAAGTAATGGGGACTAATGATGAGAATAAAAAATAAAAAATTACAACGTACAAAGCTTCATTTTTTCGTGCAACATACAAAATTATTAATATTAACACAAAAACAATATAGTGTATAACCATAAAATATTACATAGAACATCAATGTATTGCTTTGAATTCAAAATACTAACTTAACCAAATTATCTAGAATTTATTGTATAACCTTAAATCTTTACAAATAGAACCAGTTAGTGAGATCGGAACATACATGAATCAGTTAATAAAATACTAGTTACTACTGCTAAAATGCAAAATAAAGCAAAACACATTAAACAATAAACTGAATATCATTTTACATCAAGTCATAAACTATAACATCAAAATTCAAAACCGTAAAAGAAAACTTCAACTTATAAAATAGCTCCGTTCTCAAGATAATGAATATTGTCCTATAGTTTATATTGTCAAGAACGGAATTTCATACAGTAGCGGAAGCCTTTAACGGTTACAAATGGATACAAATACAGTTCAGAATATCGAGGCGCTTTCACTGCGCACTCCGATGATTAAATGTTCCGTGGGCTACCCACAACGAAACCTCGGCCGCACATATCGAAGTCTCGATCACATACATGTATCCCCTCCGTTTTAGGACAATCCGGCCACATAGCTTCTTAATCTAATACCTACAAGATTGTAGGAAAAGGGGAATGAGTATAAACTACTCAGTGAATAACCAAATATCTTGATTCACTTTCGCATTTTCAGGAAAACCATGTATTTCACAAAGCCTTTCGATTCACAAAGTCATTGAATGTACAAAGGGCCCTATCACTAGTTAAAATACTACTCGTGATGCGCACATGATTGGCCAAGATCACACAGCAAGGCCACAGAGATTCAAATTGGCCAAGACTACACAGCAAGGCCACAAAGATTCAGATTGGCCAAGACCACATAGCAAGGCCACAGATTATCACATAGTCAGAATGACCAAGATCACATAGTAAGGTCATATTTCACAGAGTAATTCAGAACGGGTAGAACATTAACTAGCGATATCGATGCAATAAACCAATCTTGCTTTACATAACAATGCATTAAAAATTCATGCATCTCTTATGAAAATATGATGAACAAAAGAAAGAGAATCAAGGTACCGATTACTCACTTATGAAAAATTTATGAATGAAGAAAGAGAATCAAAATATCAGTTACTCACCTCAAATATCACCCAAACATTCCTTCATTAATTCTCACGTAGAAATGTGTTATTAAAGCCTTAAAATTCCTTTATCAAAGCTATTCTTTAGGTTACAATCTTTCTATACATGGTAAGGACCCTTTTTCAAGTACAAGGGTGATGTTTTAGAGGGTTTTAAGGGTCATTTTTTCCCATTTCTTGGCCTTGGACGAATTTGGATGAACGAGGGGAAAGATTGAGTGTTGGAAGGCTTGGAAGAATTGGAGGACCTTTTAGCCCTATATATAATAGTTAGATTTAGTTGTTTTTAATTGAAATTTGAGTTCCGCCAATCACATCTCGACACGTGGCGCGACATATATTGTACACTTGGTGGAAAATTGTCTGAGAAATCCTTGTGCTTTGTCTCATCCTTCAATTAAGCCACCGGACTTCAATTTATGTCAATTAAGTCACTACACTTTAGTTTATGTCAATTAGAAACTAAATTCTTTCTTTAGCATCAATTGGGTAACCATCTTTTAATTTTCACGAAATCCTACAACAACAATTTCGTTGCTTACCTTAATTTGTAGAAATTTCCGGGATGTTACATATATAGTAACACTCATTTATACACCAAAATTATAACTTCTAATACTCTCTACCTCCACCCACCAACCCAAAATCCCCCTAAGAGGGAGTAAGAAGAAAATCTAGCAATGGAACTTGGAAGTAAAAATCTCATCTTAAATGAACGTCCAAATTTCCATAATCCATAGTCCAATTTGACTCGGGAATTTTCCAAGTATCCAAGTATTGTAAGCCCATTTCAAGAAGAAGAAACATCACTACCTAAAATTGAGCCAAACTTATATTATTCGAAACAAGAAAGCATTTTGAGAATTAAAAGAAAAAATTGGGGGCTTGTACTTTTTCTCTTGTATTTGTGTATTTAAGAGGTTGGGAGGAAAGGAAATGGAACTGTGGGTAGCTACTGGGTATGATTTCAGAAGGTGAAAAGGAGAGGAAAAGACTAGAGTTGGCATGATGTCATATTACAACTGTAACCTTTTAAAGTCTTTTACTACTTTGAAGGAAAAATTGATATGGAGGCCAAATCGTAAAATCCTTCTCCTAAAGGTATTGAACTTCAAGCATTCCTACCTTCGACTCCAACCTAGTCTTACTAAAAACACAAAATGGACACTAGATGGTCTAGTCGGGTCTTTCCATAAATTAAACCAAACCATTTATAGATGGAGATTTTATCACTAGAGTCACTTGATTCATTGATGCTACTATAGAAGTGCATGTTCCTACTTAACTAGTATTAGTATTGACATTCCAAAATTGTTCTTCGTATTCATAGTCGAATCAGCAAGAATTACAAAATTGTTTTCAATTTCAATGTTTTTCTTATTTATATATATATATATATATAAATGCTTACTATTACATTGTATGAACATGATTATGATCCTCACCATCTAGATGATCTTGCCACTAAAATCGACTCAACCCACATAGTTACATACCAACTCTGTTATTGACAAGAAATCCCTAATGGGTTCATTATTGGGCAACTAGTTTGATGCATGACATAACCAGAAAAATATACTGTTAAAAGAATACGCGCTTCATTTTAATTGTCTCAGAAGTTTCTTGTTAGTGGGTCTATGCCAATTGCCATCAACCAGTAGCAAGTAGCAACAAGTAGTGAGTGTGACAGCTAAATATGATAGGGAAATGGGTCCCCTCTCCCTCCCATTCTAAATCTTCAATCTAACAGTTAGCCATTATTATCTGTCTCTCAACATCTATGCATAGAAGAAGAAGATAAAACTGTTGCTATTTTATAATCTACAACCACAAGATTTGTTAAATTCAGTTCCTTTCGACTTCGCAAACCTCACTTTCGACATTTCGACCCAAATTAAGAATCTAATTTTGTCTCCATCTTTTGTAAATTATTAATTTACTCAGTACTCAAATACAAATATGATACAGTAATTGAGTAAAACACTATCGGAAAATGATGGTGTAAATTATAGTTGGAAAATGTTTGCTTGCCATTTTATGTGCATACATTAGGACAAAATATCAACTTCCATGCACCAAGATTAGCTATGGGAAGAAGAAAGGGTAATTTGCACAAATGGACTATATCGTTTAGTGTCAGTGTAGATATGAACCATATACTTGCTAATTTGACGATTTCAATCTTAACGTATCATTGTTCCTTACAAAAAGGACTTCATTGTCCAAATTTGTCGATTTCTATTGTCAAAGTGACATTTTTACTCTTATTTTTTTTTAAATATAATTCTTTTTAAAGGCATTTTACCCCTCACTTTCAAGTAAAATATATAGATAAAAATTTATATTTTTATCTATCCAATTAAATTGCAATCATAGTATTATCTCTCCACCACAGCAAAAACAAATCGGACATTTTTGATTTTCTAGTTAATTAAACTAATTTTTGAAATCTTTATTATAAGCTCTGACTTCTTTGCCGCTAGCGGCTTGTGTGGACCAATATGAATGACAACATGATATATCAAGTAACAATAAGAAGTTTCCTATAGTCACTTCTCGCTGGAATCCTATATGAAATATAAATATTTGTCTTTATATTTAATCGGGATTAAGGGTAAAAATGTCACTTCAATAACAAAGTTGACGAATTTGGACAGTAAGGTCCTTTTTGCAAGGAACAGTGATAAGTTAAGGTTGAAATTGCCAAATTAGAAATTATAAGGTCCATTTTTGCACTAACACTAAACGATATGGTCCGTGCGCAAATTACCAGAAGAAGAAATGCCTAAAATGAAATTGATCAAGAAGAGATATTTTATAGGGTATTAGTAAAAACCAAATAAAACAGAAAACGGAATAAAACTACCAGAAAATCAATGAAAACCAACAGAACCAAGCGGTTTCTATTCGTGGGTTTCTCAAACCAATAGTGGTCCATTCCGTTTTGGTTTAGGCCAGAAATCGACTGACAATCTCACTCGACCAATTGATCAAAGTCGATCAAAAACAACACCTAAAACCAATTTCCAACGGATACGCTATCAATGTTGTCTCGAGTCGTATTTCGAACAAAGTTAGTTTCAAAATAGAGTAATTGTGGTGAGGTGGGCAAAAAGAAGAAAGCAACAAATCAGACAGCAATGTCCATGTCAGGATTAGATGGGATAACAATTTGTGCAGTGTTAGTTGAAGCCCATGTTTATGCGTTTGTATGCGTAATCATCAAATTTTCTGCTTTTAATTCTCGAGCAGGGAATGAGCCATGCCATGGCTTTCTTTTTGTCCATATCGAATCTGAAATGATTTTTGAAAGGTTAAAAATTAATAATTTTTTATTAATTATAAGTTGTTTTTGAATTTATTCAAACAATTTCTAAAATTTGCTCTATGTGGAAGAGCTTCAAGAAAAAAGAAAGGAAAATTTGGCATCTTTAGAAACATTGTGCTGAAGAGCAGAAGGAGATGCCGTTCCATAGAACATCATACTCGAAATTCTCAAATTTTTATTAACTTTTTGCCAAACAAACATCAACATGGAAAGAAATGTCGTTTTTAAAGAAAGACGGTTTAAGTTGATATTTTCGAAACACACTTGAAAGCAAAGTCGGAAAAAATGGTATTTCTCAAGGAAAACCATAACAGACTTCCTCAATATTTTACTAAAATTTTGGAAGTTCGTAATAATATGTAGAAATGATTTAATACCAAACGTACAGTGATATAATGATACTAGATGATGATATATAATATTAGTTACTGATGTGAGCTTATCATCAACCCCACAAATCAAATTAGTGACGAATATTATACCACACCACTATTTAGTGTCATAAAATTATCAAAGATGTTTGATGTTAGATTATTTCTAGATGATATGAAAAGTATTTATGAATTTGTTCAATTTTCTTAAAATGTATACTGAGTTAAATCTCTCTCTCTCTCCCTCTGTGTGTGTGTGTATATATATATACTTCTTCATTCTCATAAAAATAGGCTCAATTTTTATTTTTATTTGTCATATATTATAGTCTATTTACATAAACAAAATTGAATAATTAATTGTTCTTTCAAAATATACCCTTAGTTAAACAACTACTCCCTCCGTCCCATAAAGATAGGCCCAGTTGCCATTTTTATTTGTCTCATATTATAGTTCATTTACATAAACGAGATTGAATAATTAATTGCTCTTTCAATTATACCCTTAGTCAAACAACTAGTTAATTTTTAATGCATTAAATATAACTAGTCTTTAATAGGGGTATATTAGACTATCTAGTGTTAATTTTGTATTTTCAACCACATTAAATCATTTTTCTTAATCCATACGTAAGAAGCAACTAGGCCTATTTTTATGAAATGGAGGGAGTAATTAATTTTTAATGCATTAAATAAAACTAGTCTTAAATGAGGGTATATTAGACTATTAAGTGTGATTTTTGTATTTTCAATCACATTAAATCATATTTCTTAATCTACGCGTAAGGAGTATATGTGCCTATTTTTATGGGACGTGAGGAGTATATATATATTTGGTCCTTTCAAAAACCAAAGTACTCTGCTCCTATGAAAAGTAGAACCAAAAGAAGAATATATTCCGAGAAAAATCATAATCTATGTACTCATTAGTAGGTTTATGATACTTTTGAGAGATGATATTATTAATACTTCTCGTCTCACGTGCGTATATAAACACACACTACGAGATGTGATATATATATATATATTTATATACTCATATGAAACGTGGAGTGCCATAAAATTAACGCACTTTTTGATAATGTTAGAAAATTTTCAACCAACTCGATTTTAGGCCCCCCTTTTTCCACTAGAAAAGTAGTGGTACGAAGGAGTCATTAAGTGACTAATAATGAAAGTGGGCCGACACGCGATCCACATTAGACATTAGGTGCAATGAATTTAGAACAATCATTTTAGACATTGCACGAAATCATTCAAGATTCTCAGTACCAAACAAGGCCCCCTGAAATTCAAAAGAGACTTCTTTCTTGCTCTTGCCATATCTTCAATGAGCCATATTACATGTACACAATAATTGACTTACTAATTTACACGATGATATGATACGTAACACGTAACTTAGATCTATAAAGTTATAAATTACAATCAGAAGTTACATACTTTTACATTTTATTGACACATCAATATATATGTTAATCGCCGCCTCACCACCCTGAATAAGTTGCATTTTTCATTTGTTGATTAATATTTCCTAATACACTGACTATGTTTACATAGTGTCTATTTAGCTTTGACAACTTTCTATTGTAAGTGACACCTTACACGTATGTAATAATATTTATGCCATTCATGTGAGGTATCAATTACAGTAATCGATGTTCCACTTATTTACAATTAAAACCATACGTTTCTCCCTTCCCAAAAAAAAAAAAAAGGTTTCTAGAACATGCAGTGTTGCATAAGATGCAACTGTCGGATCATGGTGGCTATATATATGCCTAGCGAAAAGGTTACATTGTAAAATGTACCCCCAAATTTTATAAACACACCACATTTTGTTTACATAAACGGTATATGAATTTTATTTATTTATCAATTTACACTTTGATCCTATACATTTTTATCACATCTTTTTTACAACTTTTTTTTATCAAATAATATTTCTTGTGTCAAATAATAATTTCCGTCCAATTTCTTTTATCATGTGACCCCCCCTAAATGATTAAAAATAATTATTTTCACTTAACCATTTGCCATCTTTTACTTATTTAAAATATTTAGCGACTTTTTAAGCAAAATTTTTAGATGAAAACTTTTGTTGAATATAAAATATTTCAATTAATAGAAGGTCAATGACAAAAATATGATGAAAAAAGTTAAAAGCGTAAGTATGAGAATTAGGAAAAACTAAAGACGTGTAATGCAATTAGAAATGTGGTATGATTATAAAAAATGGTAGTCTCAATATAGCGACCTTAATATTATTTATTTGGTCAATACCCATGATGTGGTCTAATGACATAAACCCTTGATCAAGGGGTTCGATTCCCCTCCCCTACAATCCCATTGTAATATTAAAAACAAAAACAATATTTATTTAAAAAACTTACAAAATGGGAAAATATATCCATTAAATACAATCTGAATCTGAATATAATAAAAATGGGAAAGACAAAATTTTCAAAAACTTCCACGAAGTTTTGTTAATAAAACCTTACACCGCCCATGTGGCTTTAGGCTTGCATGCATTTTAAAGCCAAGCTATGTGTATTTTAATGTATGCCACGTGTGAGAGAATTTTTTTAAAAAAACTTTCGAGAAGTTGAAAGGAATTCGGCGAAGTTAGAATCAATTGCAGAGTTAAGTTAAACCCACGTTTGCAGTTCCTTAAAAGAAGCAAAATAATTCAGTTAGTTACGAATAACAATAAACACTCACCTGTCATGCAATGGCCCAAGAGATTATCTTTGAGATTGATGCCAAGCAAGTAGGAGATGCCATTAAAGGAAGCAAAGAGGACATCTCAGACTTTGGCTTCATCATCAAGGATTGCAGGATCCTATTACCACATAATAATGGTGTTTACTCAGTCATATTCGCAAAGAGGGAAGCTAATATGCCAGCACATGAACTTACAGACTGTCTATTAATTTAATTTCCTCAGTCGTTGTAATTGGAATGAGGCGATAGCTTTTGTTGTAGCCTCTTAATTTGTTGTACGATATTTGCATGCGAGTAATGAGCAATAATTATTTCCGTTCACAAAAAAAAAAAAAAATTGCCTTTAAAGTTTCCTACACAAAGATAAGTCGATTTATTATGATTATTATTATTTTGAACATCTTTAAAATATGTAGAAATTGAGGCACTCCTTTACGGTGTTCTAAAAAGCGTGAAGCGTAGAAAAAGAGTAGAGCTTCAAGCATTGGAGCGTGCCTAGCCATTAAAAAGCGTTTCTCATTTTTTTATTTTTTTTATTTTAACAAATCTAAAATTATTAAGTATTTGAAATATGTATCCTAAATTGAAAAATAAATATAAATTCATAAATATTATATCTACTTTATAAGTTTAACAATTTTACGATACAATTTTGATATTTTCAAAAGACAAAAGATAAATAATTCCCACTTTATTATACATTTATAGGGATTAAGTATTATAAAAATGATGTAATTGTAAAAAATAAATAACAATTACCACTTAAAATAAAAACAAGAAAACCTATTTCATACTTTTTACCAACAAGAAAACTACTTGAATAAATGAGAAGATGTATAAACATTAATTCTCTACGTGTGTGTGTGAGTATATATATATATATATTTTTTTTTTCCATATAATAATAACATATAACTCAAATAGAGTCAGAACAATTTTCCTTACAAAAATCCTTACAATGTTACAAATTCTAGTGACATTATGTATTAACACAATCGTTCTTGACTATTACTAAAAAAGTAATTAATAATAATGATTTTTAAAGAAGTTTAGTGGCCGCAAAAATTTCAACTTGAAAAAAACTTTAGTGGTATTACTCTAACTTTTTTATTATCCCACATTAAAAGCTTTGTAATAAGGCAACATGGCTGGGGCTTATAAATAAGCTAGGCTTTTGTGCAATTGACTATGTAAAAGAAAATTTGTGAACTTTGAGGCAAATTAATGATTATTTTGGTCATTTATGTTTAATTTTAAATTTAAATGGATGTCTTTTTTTATTAGAGGCATATCTTGAAGGCGTTTAAAAAAAAAAAGGCCTAGGTGTCATTAGGCACGCCTACGAGTCAAAAAGGCGTGCTTAGGCGGTTAAACATTTTTGTTGACTGCTTTTTTTCCCCGTTTATGGCCTAAGTGAGGCGCTGGGGTGCCGTTTCGCGCCTAGCCAGCGCTTTTTAGAACACTGCTCCTATACCAAAAGCCTTTCAACTAAATTGACTGGTTATGTTTTCATTAACACAAGCAACTTATCATTGATTATAAAATAAGCTTTGTACCGGGAATGCTCTAAACTAAAAGTTGACTATCTTGTTTACTGTCGGTCTTCTATATATCAACCCGAGATTCAAAGTTGTTAAATTACTCGGCAATACTTCGTTGCAATGTTTAGCACGAACTCTAACCTAGAATAGTGAGTGCATAGCCCGATTTGAGCTCCAGGGAAGTTGAAGTGTTATCCTTAAAGGTTAACTTATTTGATGAAATTGCCTGATTCATTTTAGATCTATCTTTTATCCCATGTCCAGTCGATCTGTAGAATTCATTTGTACAATTTGGTTCAAGCTCATTGATTTGGTGCCTTTTCTCTCTTTTTCTAGAGATGACTTCATCAATTCACATGCTAAAGTTACACATTCTATCTCATGCATGCCATGCAAAGGAAGAATGACTAGTTTTTAACACTTTTTGGTAGATACAATATTTTAGAACTATTCAAAACCATTCAAGATGATAAAATCTCAAAACAACTTGATTCCATTAAACAAAGGGGGGCATGGAATGATGTGGCAATGATGCAGAAACACTCTCCTCCACTATGCAATTATCCAAATAAAGAAAGGATTTGAAACAGATGGAAAAGAATGTCATCCAGAAAAGACTAATACAACTAACAGCTCCTTTAAATAAAGATTTTGAAGTTGGCAGCCTCAAAAAGCAAGAATCCTACATCAGAAAGTACTCAATACACATCTGCAATCAATAAAGAAAGCCAAGTCTTGTGTTAGGATAGGATTCAATAACTAAATTGCTGACACCAGTTTTGTCGAAAGTCGAAGCACCACACGTTTTTCATGAGACAAGAATGAGTCAGGCAGCTACTGCCTTTTTGCTTCCCCAATATATAAGGGGTGGAGAAGCATGGTTAGAGCCCAGAAAGCTTCTTGCATCTGACTGATCTTTTGAACATTCTGAAGCATTGGTTTCGTTTCTTACCACAAAAGCAAGAAGGTGAAGATGGAAATGCGACGTAGCAAAACATCATTTCTCAAGAAACTAGATACTGGATGTGCTATTGGAATTCCAATCAACTCAGGAGCATACTCTAAGGACAGATCTCCAAGAGGACTTTTACCTGATCCTGCTAGGCAAAACAGTGTTATAACTTCTCCTTCCAATGAATATTTCAAAATCAGAAACAGTAAGTATTCTGCCCCATTTTGGGTCATGACAACTCAATAAGAATTCATAATGCTAAATTCCGGATTTACGTGGAATGACAGGTAAAGCAGAATCTGTAATCCTTAGGATGAACAAACTTGGAGAATGGATGCATAATTTTACACAAGGCGTTCGAGAACATGGTAAATCCGTAAAATAGTTTATTTCATAGTTTTTGTTATCAGATATGATGTTTTGGGTCTAATTTTTTTGCTTCATTTCTATCCCTGCAGTGAAATTAGGACCCAAACTGACAGAAACTTTAAAGGGAAAGCTGAGGCTGGGGACGAGAATCCTTCAGGTAGGCGGTGTTGAAAAGATCTTCAAGCAGAATTTCAATGTTTGCAGTGGTGAAAAGCTTTTAAAGGCTTCTCAATGCTATTTATCAACGACAGCTGGGCCGATAGCAGGTCTTCTGTTCATTTCCACTGATAAAATTGCCTTCTGCAGCGAGAGATCAATGAAGCTCTCTTCTCCAACTGGAAAACTGCTAAAAATACACTACAAGGTACACATCTGACTCCATCTATCATGCTTAGAATCTCAACTTTATTTCCCATTTTCTCAAATAAAATGGTTTTCAAACCTTTCAGGTCATGATCCCTCTAGAAAAAATGAAGAGAGCCTGCGAAAGTGAAAATGCAAAGAAACCAAAACAGAAGTATGTGCAAATAGTTACCAAGGACAACTTTGAGTTCTGGTTCATGGGGTTTCTAAACCATCAAAAAACTTTCAGGCATTTGCAGAAAGCAACCTCTCAAGCTCCTTCGGTAGCAGATAGAGACGCAAAGCTGTGGATGCGATCTCAATAGAATCTAAATATACAGTCACAATAAATCTGTACAGTTTTTTAACCATAACCTGTTTATGCCCCTGCACAGCCAAATTTTGAGCATATGTAAATTAGCTAAACATTGCATCAGAGAAGGAAAGAGAGTCTCTGAATGATAACAGTGGATCATGTACTGAATTGGCACAATTCTTCAAGCTATAATACATTTATCAATTTCCTAACTATCTCTTAAACTCACGATGCATTGACTGAAAAATCCAATTCAAATTTACGGAATTATAGTGTATAAAAGCGGGTTTAGGAATGGAGTTAATTTATTGAATAATATAAGGATGTTTCCAGCAGTAGCTACTGAAGCAACTTGAATTTGCCTTTTAACTTCTCAAAGAAATTGGTTGAACAGAATTTTATCAAAATGGCAGCACTCTGTTATGAGATGGGAATAAGTTAATGTTCACATTGTTTCTTACAGATATGGATCCAATTCCATGTGCTTTACCATAAAATGCAATAGGAGTTTGAGCTAAGGCTTCATTCATGCTTTCAAGCCGAAGTGGTTACAATGTATGGAATTCATTCTCAAACAATCTTTTCCCACCTTCACTCCATACTTTCTTGAATGGTTGAACTTTATTAACCTATAAAGTACAATCATCATTTTTTAATTTCATCCAAACTCCATCAGATCATGAATGCTTTGTTACTATGCTTAGCTTGAACTTTAACCCAGGAGGCACAAACTGTAGCTTGATGGAAGGTCATCTAGCTTGGCATTCTTGTTGCTGACTCAACAAGTCTATTCCTCAACGATCATTAATTAATCTGGAGCTCTTTTTTTCTGGACTATGACTTCATGAATTTACTAAGCTACACTGACAAGTTATCTTTGTGTGTAAAGTTTGTCTCTATGTTATGTTGAGGGAAATATTAAAGATTTTGCTAAGTCATATAGTATCATCACATTACAAAGTGGGTTGTCTGAAAATTTTGAATTAGAATTTTAAGGTTAATTGATGAAATGAAATCCTGAGAAAGAAAGGTCAACAAGTGTGTGCTGACAAGTGTTATGGTTTATGGGTATTAGATTCTGTTGTTTAAACAATACTTGGTAGCTAGGATGAAAGTTTGCAAATAAACAATCCTAGTTAATAAATTCTGAAAAAAAAAAAAAAAAAGATGATGTAGAATGATTTGGCAATGATGGGGAGATCCACTTCCCCACCATGAAAATAAAGAATTGGAAACAGATGCCTCTACTTCTGCAATGATAGTCAATAACAAGGAAAGATTTAAAAAAAGAAAGGGGAAAAGCATGGTTATATACCTTTAAACCACTAAGAAATACTCGTTACAACTTTTAGCTCGAGCTCTAACCTAGAATGTGATGGCAGCCTAGCCCGATGTGAGCTCCATAAGAAAGTTAAGTTTCATTGTCATTAGGTGAAATTTTCTGATTCCTTCTAGATCCGTCTTTTATCCCATGTGCAGTCTATGTGAAATTGGTTTGTATTCTTCCAACAAGCTCATCTAGCTTGACGAATGCAATTTGGTTCAAGCTCATGGATTTCTTGCCTTTTTTCTCCTTTTCTAGACATGACTTCGTCAATTCACATGCTAAAGTTACACATTCTATCTCATGCCATGTAGACAAAGAATGACTATTTTTAATAACTTTTGGTAGTTAGGATCTAAGATTCCACATGCAATACTTTAGAACTATTCAAAGCCATACCAAATAATGAAATCTCAAACAACTTGATTCTATTAAACAAAGGGGGGCATGGAATGATGTGGCAATGATGCAGAGACTCTCCCCCACTATGCAAATATCACAAATAAAGAAAGGATTTGAAACAGATGGAAAAGAATGTCATCCAGATAAGCCTTATACCACTAACAGCTCCTCTAAATGAAGATTTTGAAGTTTCTTCATTTTGAAGTTGGCAGCCTCAAAAAGAAAGAATCCCACATCAGAAAGTACTCAGTACACATCTGCAATCAATAAAGAAAGCATTTTCTGGGGGTTAGGATAGGATTCAATAACTAAATTGCTGACACCATACCCACTCAGACACCTCCCTCTACCTGGGGACAGAAATTTATTTTTTTATTTATTTTTTTTAAGCGCATAAAAAATCTTTGTGTCATCAGTTTTGTTGAAAGTTGAAGCCCCCACCTGATTTTCCTGAGACAAGAATGAGTCATGCAGTTAAAAGTTAGATCCAACTACTACACTTTTTCCTCAATATAAGGGGTGGAGAAGCAAGGTTATATCACAGAAAGCTTCTGGTATCTGACTGATCTTTTGAACATACCGAAGCATTCGTTTCTCAAAAAGAAAGCACGGAGGTAGAGATGGAACCGCAACGTAGCAAAACAACATTTCTCAAGAAACTAGATACAGAATTTGCTATTGGAATTCCAGTCAACTCAGGAATATCCTCCAAGGACAGAACTCCAAGAGGACTTTTACCTGATCCTGCTAGGCAAAGCAGTGTTACAACTCCATCCAATGAATATTTCAAAATTAGAAACAGTGAGTGTTCTGTCATTTTTTTGGGTCATCATAAACTCAATAAGATTTCACATTTCCATTAATTAATTAACCATCATACTAAATTCTCGGTTTGTGTGGAATTGCAGGTGAAGCAGAATCTGTAATTCTTAGGATGAACAAATTTGGAGAATGGATGAATAATTTTACTCAAGGCATACAAGAACATGGTAAAGCCTTAAACTAGCTCATCTCATAGTATTTGTGATTAGATGTGGTGTTTAATCCATTATTTTACCTTCTCATCAACCAATATATTTAATGCAAAACCCAAGCAGAGTAGGAGGTGTTTATGATTCTAAATAAATGATCCTGTTTTAGGCCTAATTGTTCTGCTTCATTTCTATCCCTGCAGTGAAATTAGGACCCAAACTAATAGAAACTTTAAAAGGGAAGTTGAGGCTGGGGGCAAGAATCCTTCGGGTAGGCGGCGTGGAAAAGGTTTTCAAGCAGAATTTTAATGTTCGAAGTGGTGAAAAGCTTCTGAAGGCCTCTCAATGCTATCTATCAACAACAGCTGGGCCGATAGCAGGTCTATTGTTTATTTCCACTGATAAAATTGCCTTCTGCAGTGAGAGATCAATTAAACTATCTTCTCCAGCTGGAAAACTGCTAAAAATACATTACAAGGTACACATCTGACTCCATCTATCATGTTAAGAATATCAATTTATTTCCCATCTTCCCATAGAAAACAAAAATCTTAACTGGTTTTCAAAACCTTTCAGGTCATGATCCCTCTAGAAAAAATGAAGAAAGCCTACGAAAGTGAAAATGCAACGAAACCAAAGCAGAAGTACGTGCAAATAGTTACCAAGGACAACTTCGAGTTCTGGTTCATGGGATTTCTAAATCGTCAAAAAGCTTTCAAGTATTTGCAGCAGGCAACCTGTAAAGCTCACTCAGTAGCAGATACAGACACAAGGCCGTGTATACTCTCTCAGTAGAAGCTAAAAATAGAGTCACAATAAATCTGTACAGTTTTGTAACTATAACCTGTTTATGCCCCCTGCATAGACAAATTTCGAGCATGTGTAAATTAGCTAAACATGCCATCAGAGAAGTAAAGACAGCTTTTTAATGATAGCAGTGGATTCTGTACTGAATTGGAAAATTCTTCCGGCTGTAATACATTGTATCTAATGCAATTCCTGACTATATCTCTCTTAAACTCACAATGTGTACTCTGACTAATCCAATTAAAATTTATGGAACTACAGTGCATAAAATGGAGCATAGGAAAGGAATTAGTTCATTGAATAATAAGGATGTTTCCAGCAGTAGCTATTAAAGCGACTTGAGTTTGCCTTCTAACTTCTCAAAGAAATTGGCTGACAGAGATTCCGTCAAAACGTGAGAACTCTGTTCTGAGACTGGAATAAGTTAATGTTCACATAATCTGTTCCAGATACAGATCCAATTTCATGTTCTTTACCATAAAATGCAATAGGAGTCTGAGCCAAGGCTTGGTTTATGCTTTCAAGCAGAAGTGGTTACAACGGCATGTCTGAAAATTTTGTGAAGTCATATAGTATCATCACATTGCAAAGTGGGATGTCTGAAAATTTTGACTGGAATTTTAAGGTTAATTGATGATATCCTGAGAAAGAAAGGTTGACAGGTGTGCGTTGACGAGTATTATGGCTTCCGATCTGTTTTAGATTGACTGTTTTTAAACAAATCTTGGTAGCTAGGATCAAAGATCAAATATTCCAAATAAACAATCCTCGATAATAAATTCTGAAAAACAAGAGTGATAGAGGATGATTTGGCAATGATGGATAGATCCATTCCTCCACTATGAAAATAAAGAATTGGAAACAGATGCCTTTACAGCTGCAACGATAGTCAATAAAAAGAAAAGATTTGAAAAAAGAAAGTGGAGAAATATGGTATCCAGATAAATCTTTAGACCACTAAGAAATACTCAGTAACAATGTTTAGGGTGAGCTTTAACCATCCATGTGACGGCTTAGCCTGATGTGAGCTCCATAGGAAATTCAAGTTTCATTCTCATTAGGTGAAATTGTCTGATTCCTTCCAGATCCAGTCGATGTGAAATTGGTTGATACTCTTCCCAAAGAGCTCATCTAGCTTGACAATACAATTTTTGGTTCAAGCTCATTGATTTGGTTCCCATTTTCTCTTTTTCTAGACATAACTTCATAATTTCACATGCTAAAGTTACACATTCTATCTCATGCTATGTAATGACTACTTTTTAAAAATTTTTGGTAGTTAGGATCTAAGATTCCAAATACAATACTTTGGAACTATTCAAAACCATTCAAAATAATAAAATCTCAAAACAACTTGATTCCATTAAACAAAGGGGGCATGGAATGATGTGGCAATGATGCAGAAACACTCTCCTCCACTAGGCAAATATCTAAATAAAGAAAGGATTTGAAACAGATAGAAAAGAATGTCATCCAGATAAGCCTTATACCACTAACAGCTCCTCTAAATGAAGACTTTGAAGTTGGCAGCCTCAAAAAGCGAGAATCCCACATCAGAAAGTACTCAATACACATCTGCAAGCAATAAAGAAAGCTAAGTCCTGTCTTAGGATAGCATTCAATAGCTGAACTGCTGACACCACAGATGCACAGAGGCCTCCCTCTACCTGGGGACACAGAATATGAAGAAGCACATACCAAATCTGTGTCACCAAGTTTTGTCGAAAGTCGAAGCCCCACGTGTATCGTTCATGATACAAGAATGAGTCAGTCAGTTAAAAGTTAAGATCGAACTACTCCCTTTTTCTCCCAATATATATAGGGCTGGAGAAGCATGGTAAGATCACAAGAACTTCTTGTATCTGACTGATTTTTTGGACATTTTGAAGCATTCATTTCATTTCTTACAACAAAAGCAACAAGATAGAGATGGAACCGCAACGTAGCAAAACATTTCTCAAGCAAATAGATACAGCATGTGCTATTGGAATTCCAATTAACTCGGGAGCATACTCCAAGGACAGATCTCCTAGAGGACTTTTACCTCATCCTGCTGGGCAAAATAGTGTTATAACTTCTCCTTCCAATGAATATCTCAAAATCAGAAACAGTAAGTATTCTGTCCTTTTTGGGGTCATCATGAACTCAATAAGAATTTAGTGTTCCATTAATCATAATACTAAATTCCATCTTTGCGTGGAATTGCAGGTAAAGCAGAATCCGTAATTCTTAGGATGAACAAACTTGGAGAATGGATGCATAATTTTACACAAGGCGTCCGAGAACATGGTAAATCCTTGAACTGGTTCATTTTATAGTATTTGTGATGAGATACAGTGTTTTAATCCATTATTTTACCTTCTCATCCATCAATATGTAATACAAAACTCAAGCAGAATTGATAGTATTTTTTTATCCAAAAGAAATTGTCTTGCTTTAGGCCTAATGTTCCACCACATTTCTATCCCTGCAGTGAAATTAGGACCCACGTTTACAGAAACTTTAAAAGGTAAGTTGAGGCTGGGGGCAAGAATCCTTCAGGTGGGTGGTGTGGAAAAGGTTTTCAAGCAGAATTTCAATGTTCGTAGTGGAGAACAGCTTTTAAAGGCTTCTCAATGCTATATATCAACGACAGCTGGGCCGATAGCAGGTCTTTTGTTCATTTCCACTGATAAAATTGCCTTCTGCAGTGAGAGATCAATTAAAGTCTCTTCTCAAACTGGAAACCTGCTAAAAATACATTACAAGGTACAAATCTGCTTGCATTTGTCATGTCTAGAATCCCAATTTTATTTCCCATCTTATCATAGAACATGAAAATCTAAAGAGGTTTCGGAAACCTTTCAGGTGATGATCCCTCGAGCCAAAGTAAAGAGAGCTTATGAAAGTGAAAATGCAAAGAAACCGAAGCAGAAATATGTGCAAATAGTTACCAAAGACAACTTCGAGTTCTGGTTCATGGGATTTCTAAATCGTCAAAAAGCTTTCAAGTATTTACAGCAGACAACCTCTCAAGCTCCTTTGGTAGCAGGTACAGATGCCAGGCCATGGCTGTTCTCAGAGTAGAAGCTAAATATACAGTCACAATGTATCTGTACATTTTTGTAAGTATAACCTGTTTACGCCCCTGCACAGCCAAATTTTGAGCATATGTAAATTAGGTAAACATGCCATCGGAGTAGGAAAAGACACTCTTTTGTATGATGACAGTGGATTCAGTACTGATTTGGCTGAATTCTTCTTGCTATAATACATTGTATCTAATGCAATTTCCTAACTATTTCTTATCTAAACTCACGATGCGTCCATTGACAAATCCAATTCAAATTTACAGAACTAAAGCGCAAAAAAATTGTGTACAGGAAAGAAATTGATTCCTTGAGTAATAAGAATGTTTCCAGCACTAGTTATTGAAGCAACTTGAGTTCGCCTTCTAACTTCTCAAAGAAATTCAGTTTGTCTTACAGATATGCACCCAATTTCATGTGCTTCACTGTAAAATGCAAAATAGAAGCTTGAGCTGAGGCTTGGTTCATACTTTTAAGCTGAAGTGGTTTCAACTGTATTTTCTAGAATGGTTGAGCATAAACTTGTCCAAACTCTGTCAGATGAAGAATGCTTCATTACCATGTTTGTCGCTTGAGCTTGAACCTATGAGACAACCTATTAGCTTGGCAAGCCAGTTGCTGAACATAAACTCAACAAAGTTTATTCATCCAAGATCATCAATCTGGAGCTCTTTTTCTGGACTATAACTTCATCAATTTAGCAGCTATACTGACAACTTATCGTTCCATGTGAAGTTTGTCACTATGTTATGTTGAGGGCAATATAAAGTATTTCTGAAGTCATGTAGAGCATAGTAAGTATCATCACATTTCAAAGTGGGAAGTCTGAAAATTTTGAATTAACATTTTAAGGTTAATTGATGAAATCCTGAGAAAGAAAAGTTTGATAAATGTGTGGTGATTAGTATTATGATTAAGGTGTATTAGGTTGATGTTTCTTTAACAATTCTTGATAGTTAATTAGGTTCAAAGATTCCAAATAAACAATCTAGATAATATATCCTGAAACAAGAGTGATATGGAATGCTCTTCGATCAATGGTAAGGAGATCCTCTCCCACAATGAAAATAAAGAATTGGAAACAACATGCCTCTACACCAGCAATGATAGCAGATAAAAGAAAAGATATGAGAAAAGAAGCGGAAAAGTATGGTTATCCAGATAAAACTTTAGACCACTAAGTATTTCTGTGAATAAAGATTTGTGCGTTGGAAGCGTCACAAAGTAAACACGCCACCTTGGAAAGCATAGATTACACATCTGCATACAATTAAGAAATCATTTTCTTTGTGTTCGGAAATGAAGATTGGATTGAAAGGCAACTCAACCATATTAAACCCCAACCCCATCCATCGGGACACAGAGAAAGCCCATCTGACCTAACCATAATGTGTTTTGTCAAAACCCCACATTCTTTTTTATGACACCGAGATGAGTCATGCAGCTAAAAGCTAAGATCCAATATAAAAAGGGTAAAGAAGAGTGGTTGAATAACAGAAAGCTTCTTGTATCTGACTGGTCTTTAGTGTTTGAGAACATCCCTAAGCACTCAGTTCATTTCTTACAACCAAAGAAAGAAGGTAGAGATGGAACCACATCACAGAAGATCAGCATTTCTTGAAAAATTAGATAAGAAATATGCTACTGGAATCCCAATCAACTCGAAAGCATACTCCATGGACAGATCTCCCAGAGGACTTGTACCAGACACTGTTAGCCAATACAGCATTGTGCCATCTCCTTCCAATGAATACTTCAAAATCAGACAGAGTGAGTATATTTTCTATCTTCACAAGTTAGCAAGAATTTTTAGTTTCATTTATCACAATACTAAAGTGAACGACTTCTGGATTTTTTAGGGAATGCAGGTCGACTGAACTCAGTGATCCGGAAGATGGATATAATCTGAGAATGGATGGACAATATCACACAAGGAATCAGAGAGCATGGTAAAGCCTCAACCTAGCTTATTCTATAGTAGCAGCGGTTAGTCCAACATATCAAATTTCTGGAAACAGATATCTTATGTAGTACATTAAGAATGGAATAGAAGTTCTCAAACATACAGTTCATTTGGGGTTTGTCTGTTTCATTTTCCTGAATTGGAAATCCATGTTCTGACTTGAGCTTTCGCTTTTACTTCTCTCCCTGCAGTGAAGTTGG
Organism: Nyctanthes arbor-tristis; assembly: GCA_963692815.1. Lineage (NCBI taxonomy): Eukaryota > Viridiplantae > Streptophyta > Magnoliopsida > Lamiales > Oleaceae > Nyctanthes > Nyctanthes arbor-tristis. Next base: position 3,769 of record CAVNYN010228779.1, on the reverse strand, counting down.
GATCAAAATTAACTGAAACTTTGAAAGGGAAGTTGAGGCTGGGGGCAAGAATCCTTCAGGTAGGAGGTGTGGAAAAAGTTTTCAGGCAGAATTTCAATGTTAGCAATGGTGAAAAGCTTTTAAAGGCTTCTCAATGCTATATATCAACAACGGCTCGGCCAGTAGCAGGCATTCTGTTTATTTCCACTCATAAGATTGCCTTCAGCGGTAAGAAACCAATTAAACTCTCTTCTCCATCCGGAAAACTGCTTAAAATACATTACAAGGTACATATCTGCTTCTATTTCTTGTGTTCTGCCTCTCAATTTCCATCTCTTAGAAAATGAAAATTTAACTGGTCTTAAAACTGTGCAGATTATGATCCCTCTAGCGAAAATTAAGAGAGCCAACGAAAGTGAAAATGCTAAAAAGCCAAAGCAAAAGTACGTGGAAATAGTTACCAGGGACAGTTTTGAGTTCTGGTTCATGGGTTTCCTAAATCGCCAAAAAGCTATCAAGTATTTGCAGCAGGCAATCTCTCAAGCGCCATCAGTAGCACATATGGATGCATGGATGATCTTTTAGTAGAAGCTGCATATACAATAGAAGAAATCTTAAACTTTTGTAACTATAAACTGTTTATGCCCCTTGACAGTCAAATTATGAGCACATGTAACGTAAATAAGCCATGTAAGTAAGCCAAACATACCATTAAAGACCGTTTTGGAATGATAAAGATGGATTATGTACTGAATTGGCTCAATCTTTCAGCTGCTGTACGTTGCATATGCAGTATATTAACCTAATTATTTCTCTTACAAATTACCAACAGATCCTATTACAAATTTACAGAATAACATTGTATACAATTGCAAATAGAAATTGGAGTTAAATAAATAAATGATGTTTTAAGCATTAGCTATTGCAGCAACTTGATTTTGCCCTTTAACTTATCAACGATATTGGTCGTCGTCAAGAGAGATTTCCTAAAATGTCAGCAATCTCTTCTGGGGCTAGAGTATGCTGAGCAGCAATCTTTTAGCAGTTGCTTCTCGCACGTACATATACAGATAAAATTCCAAGTGCTTTATATTAAAATGCAGTTTTGAGTAGTTTATTTTATTACATATAATGACTTCTAGTAATGGAGTTTTAGGATTTAACACGAAATTATCCACCAGGTCATAGAAGGTCAACAAAGGTCAAAGGTCAATGGTCACTGGGTCTTGGTAGTAGGCCCTGAGCGCCTCGCCTGACCTAGCGACCAAGCGACCAACAGATCTAGTGACCTAAATTAGCGACCTGAAGGATAAAACATTGCTCCCTCGCTCCTGCGGCTTAGGACATACAGGCACATTAAATGCAAGCCCAATGAGCTCACAGGTGCCTCGACCAAAAGCCCTGATCTAGCAAGCCAAATGAGCATGCCAACCCAGCAGTAGTTTGGGAACCCACGTGAGGAACTTTATCACTTACGGCTGATGGGACTCTGGCATTAAATGCAATATGGAGATTACTTGCCTCATATCTGGTTCAAACATCCAATAGTCAAAAAATAAATGTCTAATCTCAATTGATTAGACCTTTGCGTCACTCATGTAGGGCCACATTAAATGTTTGTAATCATTATACCCAAGCAAGGGGTAAATGTACACTATAAATAGAGGCAAGCAGAATTGAGAGGGGATTTGACACCCAAATCTCATTCTTCTTGTCTTCTACACATTTATAATCTTTTATTTATTACTAACATTCCGTGCATTTTTACATTTATTGCTTATACCAATTCAAATACAGATCTCCCACAAATATAAATCTCATTTTTTTAATCGAAAGCTAAATTTGACATCAACGACATCCATCCCTTTCTTGGTCATACATCACTTGCAAAGATGCAGGACCTGCCAGTGTTAGCATTAACTTTTATTTAATAACTTTCAGTTATGTTGTAATTGTTCCAAAGTAATACCTCGAGTCTTGAGCCAGAATGGCTGCAAGATTACTTTACGCATATGAAATTCCAAAAATATAATGAGCTTGTTTGATACTCTTTATTTGTTCTTTTTTTGTTAAATTTATAATTTTATCTATCACTGATTTGATATTTAATTTGATAACTGTTTAATTATAATCACATATTTCACACTTTTTTATATTTCCAATATGTATTCTACATCTTTCCTCTTTATAAATTCTACAAAAAAAGTACAAATAAAGAGCTTCAAACAATCTCAATTGTCTACTTAGAAATCCTGTACTGTGACTCATCGCAGAGGATGCTTGAATGTCAATGTTCTCATTTAGGTCTACATTTCCAATATCATCGCTGGTGACTCCTATAGGGTAACTAACTGATGCAGGCGGAAGTGTGAAACTCAAGGAATATGATCTAACCCCGTTGATTCCTAAGAATACCTTGACAGACCATCTTCTAGAGTCTGTTGATTTGTTCACGAATGCTAGAAACTAAGCATCAAAGGCTCGTTGATTTGAACTATCAAATATTTCCAATATATTAATCTCATTAAATAAAACAACCCCACCCTTTACAATGAACCCTAATTCTAGTTTAAATACTAAAATCCTATTAAAACCCTAATAACTAAAATGACGAAATAACCCTTAACTTAAAGAGCAAGACGTACAAACTAAACAATTAAATAAATACTAAACTATACTAGATATACTATTTTCTTCACCACTAACCTTGTACTTTCCCCGATGAAGGATATACTTCCCTGTCCAAATTTTGCTCAGTAAGTTCAATCATATATTGATTAAATATCGATACTTTAATTTCATCAAAAATAATGCAAAACATGACAGGTTGAGAGCTCAACGCTGTCATGTCTTCATTTATTCCAACTAATCCACTTGGTGTTAAATGCACTCTGTACCAGGTCATTCTTAATGACCTCAATGTATTATATTCGTTCCAAGAACATCCATATGAAGCTCTTTCCCGGAGTCATACAGAGTCGTAAACAATTTTAGATAATAAAATCCCAAAAAACCAAGAGGGATAGCAAGGATTTGAATCACATGCCTTTACACCTCCAACAATCATCAATTAAAGAAAAATATTTGGAAAAGAAAGTGCAAAAGAATGGTTATCCGTATGGACCTTTTGACCCCTGAGTGTTCTGATGATTAAAGATTTGAGGGCTGGCAGAGTCAGAAAGCAAATATGCCACCTCAGAAAGCATGGATTACACATATGCATACAGTAAAGAAACCAATGTCTGTTTAACATGGGATTGCATACAGGATCATGGGATTGCATACAGGATACTGCTGAACTCAAAGTCTCAAGCATAGTAAGTTTTGTCAAAAACCCCACATAAAATACTATAGTCATTTCCTTGAATGCTACATATACATCCCTTTCTCTACAAAACTGTTAATGACAGCATCACATCCAACTATTGTTGAATACAATTACAAGTGTAAATGAAAACTATATGGCGTGTTAAATTTACAGCCATAACAAAAACCATTGATCAATTCAGTGTTTGGTCAGGAGTTATCAAGTTTTCTGGGACATTGATGTTTATGCTTCATTTCTTCTCATAGTTGCATGTCAAGCCTCTCTTGACGTGAAGAAATCTTCCGCCTGAAGGTTGAATGAAAGAATAAATGCATCCCTGCCAAGATGTCTATCAAAGTAAAGTATGTGAAAATTCTTTGGACAACTGACACAATCTTGTACACTTCTTAATGCTAGCTTGTATTCAAGTTCCATCATCAAAGCAATGTATTAAACAATCTAAACCAGTGTTACATTCTACTT